>MDKH01081123.1:0-16894 GCA_005239495.1 Nicotiana undulata
CCCCCCCCCCCCCCGGTCCCATGTCTCGAAATTCGATAAAAATCATGAAACTAGAATCCTTATCCTCCCACGAGTCTATACATACCAAGAACGTCAAAATCGGACCTCAAATGCCCATTAAGATCCCCAAAAGGATTCCCAAATTTTTCTTCCATTTTCCCCCAATTTCAACTCCAATTACTCAAATTAAAGGATGAAATTCAATACTAAATAATGGAATTGAACCAAAACTAAGTGAGAAATGCTTACCCCAATCACTCTACTGAAAATCTCTTAAAAATTTGCCTTCTCCCGAGCTCTCCAATGGTTTTTGAGATATTGGGCTTAAACCCTCGATTTTGAATATAAAATTGTCTGCCCAGTCATTTCTTCTTTGCGAACACGGCGATCCTCTCGCGTTCGCGTAGTCTAACCTCGACTGCCTCTCAAAATGCCCTTCGCAAACGCAGCCAATGCTTCGCGAATGCAAAGCTTTACCAATCCCAAGCCTTCACAAATGTTTCCCCTGCCACGCGAACGCAACTATTAACCTGGGGTCCCCCAGCTGCCTATTCCTCTTCGCAAACGCGGCTCCAGGGCGCGAACACATTGAACATTTTCCCCAAACCTCCGCGTTCGCGTACACCCCTTCGCAAACGCATAGAACAAAACCCCCAGCACCCCCATTTACTCTTCGTGAACGTGGGATCCCACCGGGAACGCGATGAACAAGAACTTCTGCAACAATACCAGAAAATCTGCTAAGTTCAAAGTCCAAAAATTGATTTGTTAACCACCCGAAACTCACCCGAGGTCCTCGAGGCCTCAACAAAACATGCCAACAGATCCCATAACATTATTCAAACTTAGTCGAGCCTTCAAACCACTTAAAACAACGCCAAAACACTAAATCAACCTCGGATTCAAGCCTAAGAACTTAGAAACTTCCAAATTTCGCCAAAGCTGCTGAAACCGTCCAAAACACGTCTGATTGACCTGAAAGTTTGTGCACACATCCAAAATGCCACTATGAATCTTTTCCAACTTTCAGAATCCCATTCCGACCCCGATAGCCTAATTTCCACTGCCGACCGAAAATCGCCAAAAACTCAATTTCAACATTTCAAGCCTAATTCTACCTCGAACCTCAAACACACATTAAGAACACACCCCTTAAATCCCAAATGACCTAACAAAGATATCTGAGCCCTAAAATCTACATTCTGATGTCTTTTACTTATAAGTCTACTCTCGGTTGACTTTTCCAACTATTAAGCCAACTTAAGAGACTAAGTGTCTTATTTCTCACCACGACCACTCCGAATCCGAACCAACCGACCCGACCCGACATTAATAATCTAAGAAACACATGATAAAGCAAAAATAGGTAAAATGGGGTTAATTTCACGGAATGACCGGTCGGATCGTTACACAACCTCGAATGTGCATTCCTCCGGATTGAGCATCATGTTGTATTTTCTCAATCTATTGAAGTTTCCTGCAAATGTGTTAAATGGTCCTTTGCGCGCAGGGACTTAACTAGCATATCGTCAATATAGACCTCCATTGATTTACTTATTTGTTCTTCGAACATTTTGTTCACTGGGCATTGGTAGGTAGCACCAGCATTTTTTTTGCCCAAATGGCATTACATTATAACAATAGGTGCCACATTTAGGGATGAATGAAGTCTTTTCCTTATCCGACGGGTTCTTTGAATTTGATTGTACCCGGAGTAGGCGTCGAGAAAACTATGGATCTCGTGGTCGGCCGTGGCATCGATCATGCGACCGATATTTGGTAGAGGAAAAGATTTTTCGGGGCATGTTTTGTTTAAATCTTTATAATCTACGCACATCCTATGTTTGTTCCACTATTTAGGGATTACAACTACGTTTTCTAACCATTTGAGATATTTTACTTCCTGAATGGATCCTATTTTGAGAAGTTTGGTTACCTCGTCCTTGATGAATGCATGTTTTACCTCAGACTGGGGCCTTCTCTTTTGTTTTACCAGTCTGAACTTCGGGTCATGGATCAATCGATGTGTTGTGATATCTGGTGGGATCCCTGTCATATCTAAGTGGGACCAAGAAAAACAATCCATATTATCGATAAGAAATTTAATGAGTTTTTTCCTGAGTTTGGGGGTTAACCCTGTACCCGGGTATAACTTTCGATCGGGTAGGTATTCTATCAATATAACATGTTCCAGATCTTCGACAATTGATTTGGTGGCGTCGGAATCTTCAGGGATACTGAAGGCCTGAGGGATCCAGTAATTGTAGTCCTCTTCTATTCCCGTCTTTTCCGACTGAGTCGAGGCTAGTGGTTGTGGTTGCTATTTAGCCTCCTATTTTCCTTTGTTCTCCGATCCTTTTGTGGACGAGGGCGCAGATATCGATATTACCTCATCGACCGCGAACATTTCTTTTGCAGGCTGTTGTTCCCCATATACTGTTTTCGCTCCATCCGGTGTTGGGAATTTCAGCATTTGGTGAAGGGTTGAAGGGACTTCCCTCATATTGTGAATTCAGGTTCTTTCGAGCAGGACGTTGTACCTCATGTCGCCCTCGATTACATGGAACTTGGTTTCTTGAATAGTCCCAGCTACGTTTACCGGTAAAACAATTTCACCTTTAGTTGTTTTGGTGGCCATGTTGAAACTATTGAGGACCCGAGTTGCGGGTACGATCTGACTTTTAGGCCGAGCTGCTCCATGAACCTCGATCAAATAATATTGGTCGAGCTCCCTGAATCAATCAACATACGTTTAACTTTAATTTTACTCATAAGGATAGAAATTACTAGAGCGTCATTATGGGGTTGAGAGATCCCTTGTGCTTCCTCATCGTTGAATGATATGGTGCCTTCTAGCACATAATCTCAGGTCCGTTTTTCCCTAATAGTTGATACTTTATTGCGTTTGAATACGGGGCCTTGTGGAATATCGACTCTACCAATGATCATATGAGTCACGTGTTGTGGCTCTTCCTGCTCGTTTTTACTGTTGGTGTCCCTGTCTCGAAAATGGTTCACTACAAGAAAAAGTCTTATTAGGGACCAGCATTTAGCGACAAGTTTTAAATATGGTCTCTAAAAGTTACTTGTAGGGATGGGAATTTTTTTTGTCTTTAATATGCAATTTTATCTTTTAAATACATGACCAGACCTGTTCTGGTCTATACAAAAATTAATATCTGGTCTCTAATATTGGATTTTAGCGGGATAGGGGCGGGAACTGATGAAAACTAAAAGTAAAAAAAAAAGAAATTAAGCTCTAAAATTTTACGATATCACTCCAAATTCTCTTTCACCCTAAAATCTCTCAAATACTTTCATCCTAAAATCCCTAAGAGACGGACGCTAAACTCTTTCAAAATTCATAAGGTCAAAAACTCAGAAAGGTTGCAAAGAGCGAGGCGGCCGCTAAACTTTGTCATTCAGAACTCTGTTTAATTTCTTCTTTGGAGGCCGCTAAATTTTGGAGGCCGCTAAACCTCCAAAGTACTTTACACAAATTATACTATTGGATTATCCACCTAAACAAGAGTAAGTTTAATTTCTTTCTCTTTAATATGTTCTGTTTCTTTTTTCTTCTTCGTGCTTTTTTCCATTGAATTAGAAATCGGAAAAGGCTTCTTCAATTTTTTGTTTCTTTATTTGTTTTCTGCAGCTTAGAACTCTATATATGGAAAGTCAAAATCCCGGGTTCTATATGTAGAAATCTCTCTTACTAATTGACCTTTTAGGTTTTCTTACTTATACCGTTTTGTTTATGTTGAAAATGTAGAATGAAGCTAAGTTAAAAGTAGTTGCTTTTATAATGATTATAAAATAACTATTTACAGCACAAAAAGCATCATTTTCATTAAGAAATCATGTCTGCAAAGTCACATAGTTACTGTAACAGCAAGATACTCTATAAAACTTGATGTTAAGATTTCTGATAATATTACATTTTGTACTTTTGATGTTTGGTAAAACTCTGACCTGACATTGTTGTAGAGAAATCTTTTAGTACCATTTTGCAGCTTACTGGTTGTTTTGAATAGTGATCTTTCTTGTGTGAATTATAAAAGTGAGATTATTGGGTTTAAAATTGGCGGTCTTGATTGTGTGAGGAGAAATTTGTACAAAAGAGGGGCTGTTTGGTTGCTCGTAAAATCATCGGACATCAGAGAATGTCAAGCACCCCAGAACTGAAATTTCACCAAAAATGGGTATTGGTTGCTCGTATTAGGACTGCAATATGATATATAATTTTGTTCAGCATATCCCAATATTCAGTCATGGAATAGATTCTGTTTTTTTGTCTTTTAAGAAAATGGGGCTCAAATGTGAGTAATGATAAGGAAAAGATAATATAGGATAAGCCTCGTAATATTCAGATAAGGTCATTGTTTTGAGCATTAAATTAATCATGTTCACTATTCTACTACTAAGCTTAAGTACAGGTAGTACAAACGGGATGTGAACAATTTCAGTTGATTAACAAAGTATCATGTTGTCTGCACCCGGCGCCTCATTGCACTCACAGATAGAAGTAAAAAAAGATCATCACAAAGAAAGAAAGAGTGGATAAGGTGTTTCTTGAAAGTAAAAACAACAAAGAACACAAGGTGGGCTGATTCTTTGTGTCATCCATGTTCCAGTATTGTTCGACAAAATCCTCAATAAGTACTCAGTTACCACCGTCAAACAAAGGCATTTTCAAATGGGCTAAAAGTTATGTTTCATGGAAGAGTTTCTTCGTCATCTCCCGATAGAACCCAATTCCACCTGGCTCCTCATTGTAGTATAGTCCAACTCTTTCCTATCTCTCTAAGAAAGATAAACATTGTCACAAGACACTACTGTCAGTTGTCAATTGTTTTCCTACACTTTCCAGAACATATGTTGTGCAGTAAAAAGCAAACACATTATCTTGAACAACAGAAAATCAGAGATACATCTAAGTACAGTTTTTCCTTCTATCCTTCTCCTAGTTCTGCCTTATTTTGTCACTCATGAGTGAACCTAGATGACACTAACATAGTAATGATGAACTATATCAACTTATAATATAGGCTCTATTTTGATTCTAGTTATAACGTAAGTTTTTCTTTTATTGGAAAAGAATATATTTGATGGAGCGGAAAATATAGTTCTTCACTAAATTAACAAATCTCGGTGCTGGATTTTGATTATGTTAAAGATAAATAGCATTTCATGTTCTAGTGCTTACCTGTAGGTTTTTTGAACTATCCTTAGGATATGGTTGAACTTCAGTGTAACAACCTGGTCGGTCGTTTTGAGAGTTAGCTCCCTGATACCATAATAACTACTTTCCCCATGTCTGTATTTACTTATGGGACTTGTCGGAGTGGTTAGTTGTGGGTTCCGGAGAGTTTTGGGACACAATCCCTAAATATGAGTTTAAGCTTTAGAAATCGGACCGTAGTTGGAACGGTGTGAAGACGGATTCAGAATGGAAATCCGTCAACTCTGTTAGCTCCGTTGAGTGATTTCAGGGTTAGGAGCGTGTCCGAGATGTGTTTTCGAGGTCTATGGTAGTTTTAGGCTTGAATTGGCAAAAGTTAGAATTTCGGCGATTTTGGCCGATAGGTGAAATTTTGATATCGGGCTCAGAATGAAATTCTGAAAGTGGTCGTAGGTCTGTAGTGTCATTTATTACTTTTGTGTAAAATTTGAGGTCATTCGGATGAGTTTTGACGTGTTTCGGCATCGGTTGTAGATTTTGGACATTTTCTAAGTTCATAGGCTCGAATCCCTGTCTAATTCGTGATTTTGGTGTTATATGATGCGGTTCGAAGGCTCGATTAAGTTTGGATGAAGTATTAGGACTGGTTGGTAAGTTTGGTTGAGGTCCCGGGGGCCTCTGGGGTGTTTCGGATGCTCAACGGGAAGATTTTTGGACTTAAGCAACACCTGAAGTCTGTTGGTTCTGGTGTTTCGCACCTGCGGAAGGGGAGCCGCAGGTGCGGACACCCAGGTGAAAAAGGGGGTCTCGTAGATGCGGATTTTACCATGGCTAGCCGAGCTCGCAGATGCGGTAGGATTTCCGCAGGTGCGGCCCCAGCCCACTTAATGAGATTTCGCACCGGCAATGGCCTTTCCGCAAGAGCGGTCCAATTGGACGCAAAAGCGGAATCGCTGGGCAGATAATATCTAATTCGAGGGTTTGAAGTTCATTCTAAAAATGAAATGGAGCTCGGGATTAGGCGATTTTGAGTGGGTTTTGAAGAGGAGATTCATAGGTAACGATTCCTAATCCTATTTCACTTATATTTCATTAATATATAACAAGTTCTTCAATCTAATCAAGGAAATTGAGGGGGAAAATTAGAAAAATGGGTGAAAAGTTCCCCAAGTAAAAATCCAAGAATTTAATAGGGTTTTGACGTCGGATTTCGATGATTCTTGTTCGAGTGTGTCCGTGAGTGAATGGGTATTCTAAATTGGTAGCTTTCACTCAATTCCGAGACATGGGTCCGGGGCAGTTTTTGGGTGATTTTCCTAATTTTGCATGTTAGCTTCATATTTATGAGTCAGATTAAATTCTTGAAGTTATATTTACACTATGAAATTGAATTGAATAGATTTGGGCCATTCGGAGTCGAGTACTCGTGGAAAAAATATGATATCGAGTTGAGTTGAGCACTCGAGGTAAGTGGCTTACCTAACTCTATGTTGGGGACTTTCTCTTAGGTTGTGTTGATATTATTTGTTGTGTGAGTGCCGTGTACGTGAGGTGACGAGTACGCACATGGGCCATTTGTTGCTAAATTCCATTTTTGTCCTTCACATGCCATAAATCATTCCTCCTGTTATTTTTGCTTAAGGTGTTAATTGTGTAGTAAATTAGGAATAAGCATACCTACCTGTTTCATATCAATTCTGCTTATTTGATACTCTGTGTACCATATTTAGTTAGCTTTTATTCCTTCCTTGCCTGTGTTTTGCTGGATTGTTTAAATTAAAGCCTTGGATGACGTTCATTCTCATGGCATATTTAAATTGGGGACTACAAACGTATTCTTGGAGATCCCCTATGTACTGCATATTTGAATAGGGGACTACGGACGTATTCTAGGAGATCCCCCTTGTACTGCATATTTAAATTAAGGACTACAGACGTATTCTGAGAGATCCCCCGTGTACTGCATATTTAAATTGGGGACTACAGACGTATTATGGGAGATCCCCCATGTACTGCATATTTAAATTGGGGACTACAGACGTATTCTGGGAAATTCCCCCAGTACTGCATTGAAACTACGAGACGGTATCCCGGGAGTTTCCACATTGTGATACGGTGTGTTGAGCCGGGAGCTCTCTTTACTGTTGTGTTTTAAGCTATTTCTTTTAAGTGCTTACGGTAGAAATTATTTATCTCTTTATACTTCTTTTAAACCTTATTTTTTAGAAAATCCAGTAGAGCATTAACATGACCTCGTCACTACTTGACTGGGGTTAGGCTTGGCACTTAATGGGTATCAAATGTGGTGTACTCATGCCTTTTCCTGCACAGTTTTTCGTGTGCAGATCCAGGTTCGAGTTCCAAGTCACGGGACTAGTGGTCGTTGTAGCTGTCATTGAGGAGACCGTAAGGTATTTCTGTCGCGTCCGCAAAATCCTCCGAGTCACCCTCCATTCTGGTCTATATAGAGATTTTATTTGTATTTTCTGTCTCATTGTATAGAGCTACTACAGTATAGAAGCTTGTGAATAAAATGTGACATTCCGGGTTTTGGGATTTATACTTGTACATGCCGAGCAGCGGTGTTATGCTCACTTGGATTTTTCTTTCATGTCTTTACTTTTATCGCTTTTAAGTAAGATTTTTCCGTAAATTTAGGCTTGCCGAATCGTAGAGACTAGGTGCCGTCACGATACCTTTCGGAGGGTAAATCGCGTTGTGACATTCAGACTTCATATATATATATATATATATATATATATATATATATATATATAGCTAGATAGTTCTTGATTAAAACAAAGTGACAAATATAGCTAGTGTCTCATTAGATAACAATCATTACAATCTGTTTAACAATAGAATGATAGTTATTGTATCATTTTTTTATTTAAGGAAGACAAGATATAAAAGCAGTGATATAATTTTAGAGTGTCTTATTTGTTTTAATTTCTCATTTTGTTGAGAAATTGTGAGTTATATGTTATGCATATCAACTTGTAGTTTATTTCATTCTTGTAAAATCGTAGAAAATTTAGTCATAAAGATGAGTCTGACAACTGTAATAACAAGTAATGTGCATCGTAGTACTTTCTTTTATAAGTAATGTACATCTTAATAATTTTGTGATCTTAGCTTTTTAAATATTATTTCTATTTACTATCCAATGTTATGGTACCAAGTAAGCGATGGATGCAACTTGTTGATAACCGACTTGACGAATACTACTTAATTTGGGTGCAAGATTTTTTGGATTATGCCTTTAGAAGAATAGGAGTATGAAATACGATTTCCGTGTGTAAAATATTGTAACACAATATTAGAAACACGTGAGACAGTCGAGATACATTTGAAAGTATATGTAATAATTCAAAATTATAATTTTTGGTATCATCGTGGAGAAGTTCTGTGTGAACCACAGTCGGAATGTGAAGTTGAAGATAATAATGAAGTTGATGATTATGAGGATGAGGACGAAACACATGAAATGATGAGGGATTTATATCCTTATCATGATGGAGGCACTGCTGATGTTTGTTACAATTATTTACTTGAAGAAGAACCAAATTTTGAAGCCAAAATGTTTTACAGCCTATTGAAAGATTTCTAGAAGCCACTATACCAAAGTTCGAAATTTTCAAATCTTTCTACTTTGATTAAACTGCTTCACATAAAAAGTATGGTTCATTGGAGCAACGAGTCAATTACAATGTTATTAAAAATGTTGAAGGATGAGATGTTGCATGCAAATTTTCCAAATGCATATTATGAGGCAAAGAAAGTGATTCGGGACATTGGATTTTCCTACCAAAAAATTGATGCTTGTATAAATGATTGCATGTCATGTTGGAAGGAAGATAACTTACTTGATTCCTGTAAAGTTTGTGGTGCATCCAGATGGAAAACAAATAAACATATCGGGGAATTAAAGATTAAGAATGGTAAAAAAATAGCATCAAAGATTTTATGTTATTTTCCATTGAAGCTTAGGCTTCAAAGGTTGTATATGTCTGCAAAGACATATTCTCTAATAACATGGCATCATCATTCAAACTTAGTCGAGCTCCCAAAACACCAAAAACAACGCAAAAACACCGAAATCACATCAAATTCAAGCCTATGAACTTTGAAATTTCTAGAATTCACCAAAGACGCTGAAACTATCCAAAACACATCTGATTGACCTGAAATTTTGCACACACCTCCAAAATGACACTACGAACCTGCCCTAACATCCGAAATTTCATTCCGACTCCGATAGTCAATTTTCCACTGTCGACCGGGGTTCGCCAAAACTAACTTTCACCAATTCAAGCCTAATTCTACATTGGACATCGAAAATACATTATGAACACACACCTAAGTCCCAAATCACCAAACGAAGCTATCCGAGCCATAAAATCCGCATTCCGAGGTCATTTAACAATAAGTCAACTCCCAGTTGACTTTTCCACTATAAGGTTACTTTTAGAGACTAAGTGTCTCAATTCTCACTTCAACCATTCCGAACACGAGTCAACCGACTCCAACACATCATAAACAGTATAACCAATGTATGACAAGGCAAAAAAAGTAATAATAATGCAGATTCTACGAAACGACCGGCCGGGTCGTTACATTCTCCCCCTATTAAACAAACATTCATCCTTGAATGGGTCTAGAAACATACCTGGAGTCTCAAACAAGTGAGGATATTTGCTCCGCATCTCCTGCTCAGTCTCCCAAGTAGCCTCCTCCACTAGCTGCCCTCTCCACTGCACCTTCATTGAAGCTATATCCTTCGACCTCAACTTTCTGACCTGACAACCCAAAATAGCCACCGGCTCTACCTCATATGACATATCACCCTCAAGCTGAACTGTGATAAAGTCCAAAACATGAGACGGGTCACCAATATACTTCCGTAGCATCGACACATGCAGCATCGGATGAACACTCGACAAGCTGGGTTGAAAGGCAAGTCTATATGCCACCTCTCCAATCCTCTGAAGCACCTCAAAAGGTCCAATGAACCGGGGACTCAGCTTTCCTTTCTTCCGGAACCTCATCACACCCTTCATGGGTGACACCTTCAGTAGTTGCTTCTCTCCTACCATGAAAGATAAATCCCAGACCTTCCGGTCAGCAGAACTCTTCTGCCTAGACTGCACCGTGCGAAGTCGCTCCTGAATCAACTTCACCTTCTCCAACGCATCCTGGACCAAGTTTGTACCCAATAGCCTATCCTCACCCGGCTCAAACCAACCAACCGGAGATCTACACCTCCTACCATATAAAGCCTCATACGGGGCCATATGAATATTGGACTGGTAGCTATTATTATATGCAAACTCCGAGAGTGGCAGAAACTGGTCCCATGAACCACCAAAATCAATGACACATGCCCGCAACATGTCCTCCAAGATCTGAATAGTCCGCTCCGACTGCCCGTCGGTCTGAGGATGAAATACAGTGTTGAACTCCACCTGAGTACCCAAACCTCTCTGCACGTCTCTCCAAAACTGAGATGTGAACTGAGTACCTCTGTCCGAAATGATAGAAACTGGAACCCCATGCAACCAAATAATCTCCCTAACAGGAATGAAGTGCGAGGACTTGGTCAACCGATCCACATAATCATGCACGGGGGAAATCGAGTGAACTGGAGCTGCCCTAGGTGTTTGAAGCACTGGGTGACCTGCTCAGGTGTCCAGGCAGTTGGAGTCTAAGTGCCTTCCCTGGCCAGAGAAGTAGCAGCAGCAGTAGACATAGCGACGACATGTGCCAGGCTGGTGCACACTGTCAAAATCTGGGTTAGGGTCTCCTGAAGACCAGGAATCACAATGGGCATTGCTGGTGCCTGAGCCTGTCCCGCTGGGATCTCAGCCGCGGGGACCTGATCTTGAGCAATAGGAGGGTCCACAAGTACTGCCCCGGCTGCTGAGTGGGCTGCACCCCTCCCTCTGCCATGGCCTCGACCTCTAGCTGGTCATGATGGAGTCTGATCAACACGATCGCTAGCACGAGTCCTCACCATCTGTGAGAGAATGAAAACAACAGAAGTTTAGTTCCAGAATTCAACAGAGTCGCACGACAAAATTAAACAATGTGAAATTTTCCTAAGGGTTCTGTAGCCTCTCGAAGATAAGTACTGACGTCTCCGTACCAATCCGCCAGACTCTACTAAACATGCTCATGACTGGTGAGACCTATTCAACCTAGGGCTCTGATACCAACTTGTCACGACCCATTTCCGGAGTCGTGATGGCGCCTGTCGCGGAACCAGGCCATTCACCCATTTCCATCTAAGCTAGATTCAGTTACCAATAAAATATCATTTTTTACAAGTCTGCAGGTAGTAATAATAATAAATCTGAAATTGAAACAATATCTGAAACCAAAACTTAAATTCTAAAACCCCGGATCCAGTGTCACACAGTCATGAGCTGCTATAACATAAGGTAAAGAAAAAGAGGAATGGACAACATAGTCTCAAAAATAAATAACAACAGGTAGAGTAAGAAAGAGATGACAAGATCACGGTCGCCAGCTGCTACCTCGACAACTCTGATGGAAACTCTGACAGCTACTCAATTACCAGAGCCGGGTCCCGATGTACCTGGATCTGCACACAAGGTGTATGGGGTAACGTGATTACACCAACTTAGTAAGTAACGAACCCTATGGGCTGAGAGGTAGTGACATACTAAACCTCCAATATTTATAAATAACAATGTATAAACTTGGGCATGACAGTAATATAACTGATGATAACAAAATGCACCAAATATGTCTGTACGAACTACGTGCCAGCATATAATCACAAGAAATCAGGAATTGTATGTACACAGTATTCCAACTTTCACAAAGAAGTCCACTCATTATTGGAATTGGCCCTCAGGCCCAGGGAATATCCATCCCGGATTATCCATGAACACCAGTGAAGTAGTCACTCAGTACTGATGAGAAGGCAAGTCCAGCCCCACGGAGAAGATCCATCTCCTGAACATATCCCTCGGACAAGATCCATGTCCAGGGACGATACATCCCTCTATATACCAATAACTTCTGACAAGATCCATCCCTCAATATATGTGCGCTCACTAGGGGTGTAAATACTCCGAAGGGACTCCTATAAGCCCAAGCGCTATATCAAGCCAACGAAGGCATGATTCGAGGATCGCTGCGGTGCGCAATCCGATCTCATAACTGTCTCAAGATCAGGCTCTCGGCCTCACTCAGTTTATATTTTCCAGTCTCACTCTCAAAGCTCACAGGTATAAGAACCAGCCCAAAACAATGATAACGTGTAAGTAAACTAATCAATACTAAGACTGCGGCATGAAACATATGCTATAACAGGACTGAGTACATGAAAGCAAATAGTCACAAATAGGGACAGCAATAACTGACCACTTGGGTCTGAACATGTTGGGCGTGAAGCCTTAGCATTTATATTTGACATGATTTCTAATATGTTCAAGTAATTTCAACCTTCACAGTACAAGTATCGGCCCAAAATAACCATTAGGCAGTGCCAGGCCACAAACATTTGGTGTACGCCCGCACGCCCGTCACATGACATGTGCGTCACCTTAATTAACATCAAATATCAGGTAATTTGGTGTTTCGAACCCTCAGTTAAAAGTTTGGAAACGTTACGTACCTTAAAACCGGCTAAAATACTACTCTGCAGTGTCCTTGCCTCTAAATTCGGCCTCCGAGTGCTCCAAATCTACCAAAAATCAGATTTATACCATCATAATATGCCAAGGAATGAAACCCAATCAAAATTTATCAAAAGTACTCAAAAATCCTGAAATTGGTCAAACCCGACTCCCGGGCCCACGTCTCGGAACTCGATAAATTTACACCATAATTATCCTCATCCTTACACGAGTCTATACATATCAAGAAAACTGAAATCGGAGTCCAAATGACCCCTCAAATCCCCATTAGAAGGTCTCTTAATCTCAAGCCCTAACTACCCCTTTTTACACTGATTTTCCCAAATTATCACCACTAATTAGGTCTTTAATCACATATAATCGAGTTATGAAGTCAAGAATCTTTCCTCCAAGTGATTCCCCTTTGGTTTCCTCAAAATTTCCTCTCAAAAGCTTCAATCCCGTTCAAAAATTGTGGAAAAGTGAAGAAGGGTCGCGGATTGGCTTTTTATATACTGCCCAGGTATTACTCAGTGCGATCACGACAATAGGCACGCGATCGCGAAGAACAAAACAGCTTCCCCATAAATTAACACTACGCGATCACAACATTAGCCACGCGATCGCGATTCAACCTGGCCCAAACTCACGCAATCGTAATCATTCCCGCGCGATCGCGATGCACAATCATCCACCTCCCTCACGCGCCCATTAACTCTACGCGATCGCGCCAGGGACCACGCGGCCGCACTGACCAAGCCTGTTCACCTTACGCGATCTCACTCATACCTCTGCGATCGCGATTCACAAATTCCACCTGGACTTGACTTACTCTATGCGATCGCGGACGAATTCACGCGATCGCAGTGAACAAATCACTACTGCTAAAACACCAGAAAACCCAGAAATCTCTCAATGACCAAAAGTGCTCGTTTGAGCATCCGAATACACCCGAGGCCTCCGAGACCTCAACCAAACCTACCAACACATCCCATAACATCATTCAAACTTAGTCGAGCTCTCGAAATACCAAAAACAACGCAAAAACATCGAAATCACATCAAATTCAAGCCTATGAACTTTGAAATTTCTAGAATTCACCAAAGACTCCGAAACTATCCAAAACACATCCGATTGACCTGAAATTTTGCACACACCTCCAAAATGACACTATGAACCTGCCCCAACTTTTAGAATTTCATTCCGACCCGATAGCCTATTTTTCACTGTCGACCGGGATTCGCCAAAAACTAACTTTCGCCAATTCAAGCCTAATTCTACATCGGACATCGAAAATACATTTTGAACACACTCCTAAGTCCCAAATCACATAACGAAGCTATCCGAGCCATAAAATCCGCATTCTGTGGTCGTTCACCAATAAGTCAATTCTCAGTTGACTTTTCCACTATAAGGTTACTTTTAGAGACTAAGTGTCTCAATTCTCACTTCAACCATTCTGAACCCGAGCCAACCGACTCCAACACATCATAAACAATATAACCAATGTATGACAAGGCAAAAATAGTAATAATAATGCAGATTCTATGGAACGACCGGTCGGGTCGTTTCACAACTGCATGTTACACATTATCTCCCCAAGAAAAACACAACATGTGCCTTTTATTAAAGAATTTAAAGGTGCGAGATGGATTTTCATCTATTATTTCTCGAAATGTTAACTTGAAAGAGCACAAGACTTCTAGCTTAAAGAGTCATGATTGCTATGTTCTTCTACTAACATTTACTCCCTCTTGCTCTACGTGGTATGCTATCCAAAACAGCGTATGAACCCCTTATCGAGTTGTCTTTATTTTTTAACGTGCTTGGAGCAAAGGAATTAAGGACTTTTCAATCTATGTGCTCATTTGAAGAGTCTGAAAATGAGGAGCAATCCTTCCATCAGAATTCTCATTATGGTAGTCAAAATATGTCAAGACCTTCTAAGAGTACAAGATTAGACTCTACCATGTATGTCGCTCAAGGATTACGAATAATAAATCAAAAGCTTTTGGTTTATGACAATGAGAATATGCCAACTAATATTCTATTTTCTCCTTCTATTGATCAAGTTATGTAGTCCACCCAAACAGTTGAAACAAGTATGGTTTCTCAAATCTATTTGATCACAACTTTATCATTTTTAAAATATTTTCTAATATTTATAAATTAAGCAAATGTAGGTTCAGGTACTGCTACAAAGGTAAAAAAAGTTTTGAGGAAGTAACAAATGCAAATAAGTTGCATCACTTGAAGTTGGAGAGAAGCTAAAAGTAATATTTTACAATAATCGAACAGTAGAAAAGAATAGCAATCTATTATTGATGCACTTGAGAAAAATAGATCTTGACCGTAATATATGTCCGTTGGGAGTATCATCGTGAGATCGCATTAAGAAAGAAAATTTAAATCACATGTGGGCAGCTGTTAAGGTAAATGGATGAAATATTTCAATATCCCTTTGATTTCTCTTTACGTTACATTCTAGGTGCTTAACTATTTTGTTTCTTATTTTTGGAAATTACACTAAGCATTGAGCTTAGTGTTCATTTTATATATTTCAATTAGATCTAGGTGTAATAGCTCTAATTGGCAAAAAAATTGTTTCTTGTGCAAGAGCTTCTCAGATGTGCATAACATTGAAGACACCTGTGTAATTTCAATCTACTATCTGGTTGGTGCAAATGTGGCATTGTGAAATTTCAGTCTATGAAAATCCCTTTACTCTGTTACGCCCCAAACATAGGGAGGCGTGGCTGGCATCCGGTGTCGTGTTGGCCCGAGCGAACCACTTTGTAGCTCATGATTATTCGACCAAATCTAGGACATACATAGGTCGAGTTGGTTGAACTCATTCCTTTTGTAACTATCATGTGCCAACATGGACACAACTCATAATGCATAACTATAAGTGTGCAACACAATAAACTATCATTCTTAAAACATGAATACATATGGATCGGCAAGGCCTCTAACATACTGTATAAAATGAACCTTTGTCTATAAAGCCTCTAAGATTATTTGCCATTAAATGGGACAGGGTATTGGCCTACCCATAAGTCTTTCGCAGAACTCTGTCACGATGACTCATAAACTCGGCTGCACTCCGAATGAGGTGGAGTCTTACCGATCTTTTGTTGAATGCCAATCGCGTCTACTATGAGGGCTCGTTAAACTGATTATCAATACCTGCAGGCATGAATGCAACGTCTCCAACAAAAGGACGTCAGTATGAATAATGTACTGAGTACGTAAGGCAGAACTGAAACATAACAATAATTCAACATTAATTAAAGACATATAAGAATCAACCGGAATCTCTGAAGTTCCATCGTATATGCATACTTATACTTATATATATAATACTTCTCTTTGAATCTTCTATCAATGTCGTGTGATGCATGACTGCCCAATTGATCAGTGGTGACTGCCCGACCGGCTGTAGCGCTTTGGTAAATGTATGACTGCCCGACCGGTCGTAGCTCGGTGGTAAATGCATGAAGATTCGTGTACATGTATCACTATATTATAAATATTTAACATCTCTATCATATACCTCAATAGGGACTTAGGGACATACTCACTTTATCGGAAATGAATAACATAGGCATCCTTAACTACTAAGAGTAGAACCATTCCAAAAGAAAGAAGGATTAGCCTTAACTTATCTTTAGCGACGACTTTATCTAAGGCGATGAACTTGGCCTTCTCCACACATAATCTCAATAAGTGAAAAAAAATCAGATTCTTTAATTAGTTACACCAGTAGATAATTTCACTCCTTAAACGGCAAGGATGCCTTCGTTGTTGCCATTCTTGGTTCATTGCAAAATATACCTTCTAAGGAAACTTTTCTAGTTACAGAAGATTATCACTTTTAAGTTGTTTCCTTTCTTAGCATATCTGTATGTTATTTGTGTCTTAGTAGTAGTGTATAGCACATGTAAGGCCCACTTTCTCACCTAATTTAATAATCTTTGGAGGGATAAGTCATAGAGAGTGATGTTATATTTCTGTATTTGTAAAACAATTCTGGAAATAATAAAATAAATAAACAGAAATGTAA
>ML283143.1:0-32045 GCA_005239495.1 Nicotiana undulata
CTCCCATTTCCACTCAGGAATGGGCATCTGCTAAAACAAGCCTCCTGGCCTCTGGTGCTCGTATTTGACATGCTGACAATTGAGACACCTAGCCACATAATGCACTATATCCTTTTTCATCCGCCTCCACCAGTAATGCTGCTTCAAATCACGATACATCTTCGTCGCTCCTGGATGAACAGAATACCGAGAACTATGCGCCTCTGCTAGAATCCTCTCCCTCAGGCCATCAATATCAGGAACACATAATCGGCCTTGGAGTCTCAGAACACCATCCTCGCCCAAGGTAACCTCCTTAGCCCTACCCTGGACCACCGTATCCCGAAGCTCTGCAAGACATAGATCATCAAACTGTCGAGCCTTAATCTCCCCCAACAATGAAGACTGAGCAACTACATGAGCCAAAACTCGGCGAGGCTCCGAAAGGTCCAATCTCACAAGGCGATTAGCCAAGGACTGAATGTCCAAGGCTAAAGGTCTCTCCTCAGCTGCAATGTAGGCCAAGCTACCCATACTCGCTGCCCTCCTGCTCAAAGCATCTGCTACTACATTCGCCTTGCCCAGGTGATACAGAATAGTGAGATCATAGTCTTTTAACAACTCAAGCCATCTCCGCTGCCTCAAATTAAGGCCCCTCTGCTTAAACAAATGCTGCAAACTGCGGTGGTCAGTGTAGACCTCACATGACACCATACAAATAGTGCCGCCAAATCTTCAAAGCATGAACAATCGCCGCCAACTCTAAGTCGTGCACATGATAATTCTTTTCATCAACCTTCATCTAGAACGAAGCATAATCAATAACCCTGCCATCCTGCATCAACACACATCCCAACCCGACGCCTGAAGCGTCGCAATATATAGTATACATCCCAGACTCAGAAGGCAATGATAGAACTGGTGCTGAGGTCAATGCTGACTTGAGCTTTTGAAAGCTCGCCTCACACTCGCCGGACCATCGAAACGGGGCATTATTCTGAGTCAATCTAGTCAATTGAGCTACAATAGAAGAGAATCCCTCCACAAATCGTCGATAATAGCCTGCTAAACCCAGAAAACTTCTGATCTCTGAAGCTGAAGTAGGACGCGGCCAACTCTGAACTGCCTCAATCTTCTGCGGATCAACCTTGATACCCTCTCCGGATACCACATGCCTTAGAAATGCCACCGACTCCAACCAAATTTCACACTTGGAGAACTTAGCATATAGCTTCTTCTCTCGCAAGGCCTGAAGCACAACTCTCAAATGCTGCTCGTGCTCACCAAGGCTCCGTGAGTAAATCAATATATCATCAATGAAAACAATAACGAAGGAGTCGATAAACGACTTGAACACCCTATTCATTAAGTCCATAAATGCTGCTGGGGAATTAGTCAAGCCGAAAGACATCACTAGAAACTCATTATGGCCATATCTGGTGCGAAATTCAATCTTCGGAACATCAGAAGCCCGAATCTTCAACTGGTGATAACTCGATCTCAGATAAATCTTAGAGAACACCCTAGCACCCTGCAACTGGTCAAACAAATCATCAATGCGCGACAGAGGATACTTGTTCTTGATGGTCACCTTATTTAACTGACGATAGTCAATGCACATCCGCATAAACCCATCCTTCTTCTTCACAAATTAGACCGAAGCACCCCACGGTGACACACTCGGCCTGATGAACCCCTTGGCCAACAACTCCTCAAGCTGCTCCTTCAACTCCTTTAGCTCCTTAGGAGCCATACGATAAAGGGGAATGGAAATAGACTGAGTATCTGGAGCCAAATCAATACAGAAGTCTATATATCGATCTGGAGGCATGCCTGGAAGATCAGAAGGGAACACATCTGGAAACTCTCGAACAACAGGCACTGAATCAATGGTAGGAGACTCGACGGTGGTGTCCCGCACAAAAGCATGGTAAGCTAAGCAACCCTTCTCGACCATGTGTTGAGCCTTCATATCGGAAGTGACCCGACTGAATGCACTAACTGAAGAACCCCTCCACTCTAACCTCGGCGACTCAGGCATGACTAATGTAACTGTCTTGGCATGGCAATCCAACACATCATGATAAGGAGATAGCCAATCCATGCCCAAAATAACCTCGAAATCAATCATATCGAGCAATAACAGGTCGGATCTAGTCTCAAGCCCACAGAAGGTAATCACTCAAGATCGGTAGACCCGGTCTACTACCACAGAATCTCCCACAGAAGTGGACACATACAAAGGAGAACCCAAGGACTCACGAGGAACATCCAGAAAATGAGCAAATAATACGGAAACATATGAGTATGTAGACCCTGGATCAAATAACACTAAAGCCTCCCTACCACAGACTGAAATAATACCTGTAATCACGTCGTCTGAGGCCACTGCGTCTGATCTGGCCGGAATAACATAGAATCTGGCTGTAGCACTTGAAGACTGAGCTCCCCCAAAATGAGCTGGAGCTGACTGACCCCCTCCTGACTGGCCTCTCCCTCTAGGACGACCCCTGCCAACCTGACCCCTACCCCTAGGTGGTCGAACTGCGGGTGCTGAAATCATAGGCTAGTGACTCTGCTGCATGGCTTTGCCCCGATAGTGGGGGAAATCCCTCCTCACGTGGCCTAAGTCCCCACACTCGTAGCATCTAAAATGTGACATATCATGCTGTCTTGTGGAGTAAGAGTCCCGAATGGCCGGAGTGCGATGAGAATCATCTGACACAACACTGAAATAGAAATCGGAGGATCTCTGACAGCTGGAGTAACCACTGGATGAACTGTGGATGGCTGGAGGACGGTAGGAGCGCTCTGGAATGGCGCTGAACTGAGGCCTTACTGGAACACCCCTGGGAGGTAGTAGAGGTGTTGTATATGAAGGCCTACTGAACTGAACGCCTCCGAACTGACCCCTGCCCCTAGGTGGAGCGCCCCTGAAGTCACCTGAGAATCTGGCCCTCTTGTCTTGATGACCCTGCTCCCTGCTCCTCAGTCGGTAACCCTCAATCCGTCGAGCTATCTCGACTACAAGCTGGTACGGGGTACCCATCTTTACCTCTCTGGCCATAGAGGTCCTGATAACTGGATGTAAGCCTACCACGAACCGCCGCACCCTCTCGACATCAGTGGGCAATATCATGAGAGCATGGCGGGATAACTTTGAAAACCTCGCCTCATAACTCGTCACAGACATCTTCCCCAGCTCTAACCGCTCAAACTGACCCCGAAGCTCCTCCCTCTTAGACGGCGGAATGTATCTATCCAGAAATAGCTGAGTAAACTGACTCAACGTGACATGAGAAGAATCCGCTGGCCTGCTAAGAACATATGACTGCCACCAGCGGCAAGCTCGACCCTCAAGCTGAACTGTAGTGAAGTCTACCCCATGCGACTCCAATATCCTCATGTTGTGCAGTCTGTCCCTGCACCTGTCAATGATATCCCGGGCATCCTCGCCCTGCTCACCCCCGAAGACTGGAGGGCGAAGCCGGGTCCATCTATTTAGCATCTTATATTGGTCGCCCTCTACAACTGGCCTGGGATCTGGCTGTGCTACTATAGGCTGAACTCCACCCACGAGCGGCGTACCCGGAGTGTGATGTGTTACTGCTTGTCTGGTGGCCTGAGCGGTAGGGGTCTGAACTCCCCCTTCCGCCTGGGAAGTGGTAGGATCTGCTGGAAGTATGCATGCCTGGAACATGGTGTCCATGAATCTCAACATGCAGCCCATGACCTCCTGGAAGCCTGGCGCCGTCATAAAGTCCGCTGGAGCAGGAGAAACGGGAGGCAACTCATCCCGCTCCTCGATAATAGGATCCTCAAGTGGTGCAACTGGTAAAACTCTGGGACGCCCTCGTCCCCTACCTCGAGCAGGTGCCCTACCCCTGCCCCTACCACGACCTTGAGCGGCGGGGGTAGCAGCCTCTCCCGAATCAGGAACATGAGAAGCACGCGTCTTCACCATCTGTGATAGAGTAGAAGATCAAATTTGAGTACATCATCGGTTGCACGATAGGATATGAACAAAGAGGAGTTTCTTAACACCCTATAGCCTCCTGAAGATAAGTACAGACGTCTCCTTAACGATCCGCAAGACTCTACTGGGTCTGCCCGTGACTCGTGAGACTACGTGAACCTAAAGCTCTGATACCACATTGTCACGACCCAAATCCTAATTTAGGTCGCGATGGCGCCCAACATCGGGGTTAGGCCAGCCAACATGACTGACACTATGAGTTACCTTCCCTAGTTGCCTAACATTCAAACATTTACCAATTTTTAATTAGATATGAATATGATAATAGCCTGCGATATGAAGAAAAACCATAAATACGTGAACCAAATGATAAGCATGTCTATATAATTTATACATCCCAAAAACCCAAAATATATGCTACGTGTGTGCCAGGAACTAGTATCACGAGTGTCACGGGCAACTATCGGAATATACAAGATACATATAGATACAAATCCACAGTCTAGATGAAACAGACGGGGAAAATAACAAAAGGAACTTCAGGGTGCTGCTAGGAGGTTGCCAGGTAGAGCAGCTCACCGTGAAGTCTAATCACACAAATCAGTATCTAGCACCGACCTGATAATCAGATGTACCAGCCACCGGACCTGTACAATCAAGTACAGAAGAAGAAGAAGTGCAGCATGAATACATAAATAAATATGTACCCAGTGAGTATCCCGTCTAAACTCAAAAGAGTAGTGACGAGAGGTCGACAAGATACTCACTAAGGTCCAGCAATATAATATAAAAAGAGATATGGATAAAGCAGTAGGCATGTGAAGCAGAAATCAACAAGTACATAAGCAAATAATATAATCCAAGTAACAACTAAAAATGAACTGCAAGTGCCAAATCCTCCGTTTACACAATACCTGTCAATCCCACTATAAGTGACTCAGACGCAAGTGATAATACAATACCAGAACAAGACAACCGACGGGAGTCATAAGGGTGGTCATAAGGACTGAGGTCATAAGCTAACCCACGATCGCGAATCATACCTGCGACTCGCGTGCTGACTCAATAGTAATAAGCTGACCCACGATCGCGCATCATACCTGCGACTCGTGTGCTGACTCGATAATCATAAGCTGAACCACGATCGCGCATCCAATCTGCGACTCGTTTGCTGACACGATAATGATAAGCTGACCCACGATCGCGCATCATGCCTGTGACTCGTGTGCTGACTCGATAATAATAATATATAAGCTGACACACGATCGCGCTTCCAGTCTGTGACTCGTGTGCTGACTCGATAACAAGTGCATATATATATATATAGGTACATATGTGTACCGACTCAAAGTGAACTTAACAGGACTGTGCCAATACCATTGTAGCCAACTAGGATTGAAATCATAATATTTCACCTTTCCATGTCGTCTCAACAACAATCACAACTTACAATACATACAAGGTACAAATAAGGCACATAGAGGCATGCTCGTGAGTCCTAAAGCTACCCGACATAGCAATATAGTCGCCACGTACGAACTCTCGTCACTTGGTACGTACGCGTCCCCCAAAACATGTATACATAACAAATAAGGAACCTATGGGGACATTTCCCCCTTACAAGGTTGGAAAGGAGACTCACCTCGCGACGAAATCACCCCTCGGATCAAGGATGCGCCTGAATCTCCGAATTCTACCCTCGACGGCTCGCAATTAGCCAAATATAGCGTAATTGAATCAATTTAAGTTCAAAGAAGAAGAATTAACCAATAAACCCAAAATTAGGCATTCTTGAAAGATGTTGGAATTTCGACCCCGGGCCCACACATTCGGATTTCGAGAATTCTCGAAGGAATCACTTACCCGAAGCCTTAGGATCATAATTATGTGATTTATACTTAAATTCGCGGCTTTAAACGGATAATTCACAAATTTCCCAAAAGCTCTAAATTACTACCCAATTTCATGAATTTGATAATTTAGAAGGAAGATTAAATAGGAATTGATGTTTAGAACTAGGTGTTAGGGAGAATTTTACTTACCTCAAACACTAGGTGGATGGATACTCTTGAAAGCTCTCATGAAGCTTGGGGAAGAAGATGGAAATGGTGAAATAATGCCAAATCCCGTATTAAAATCACACTGCCCAGCTGCTTATACTGTGCGATCGCAGCTGGGGCAGTGCATTCGCACATGCCAACTGCCCAGAGCCCTCCAGAGCACTGTGTGATCGCAATAATAGACTGGCAATCGCAGAGAGTAGGGGAAACATGCATGTGCGATCGCGGGGGTAGGGGCTGCGATCGCAGAGAACTAATCCGGGCCAGTCCAAAAACTTACCCTGTGCGATCGCGGATAGACCTGTGCGATCGCACAGGTCATTTTCCACCCCTGTTCCAATCCTCTTGTGCGATCGCAGCCTTGCACCTGCAAACGCACTGAAGAAAACCAGACAGAAAAATTTTGGTGTTTTAGAATTAACTCCGAGGGGTCCGAAACTCACCCGAGCCCCTTGGGAACCCGTCCAAAGACGCCAACAAGTATGTACTCATGATACGGACTCGCTCGAACTCTCGGAACATGAAAAACAACAACGAAACTCAGAATTCAACCCCAAAACCAAATTGAATCAAAACTTAAGAACTTGAAATTCTAGAATTCACTTCAATGCACCGAACGGGCCTATACTACTCAGAATGACTTCAAATTTTGCAGACAAGTCATAAATGACATAACAAAACTATTTCCGGTCTCGGAATTCTGTTCAGAACTCAATAGCATAAAATCACGTTCCAACTCAAATTTCAAACTTAAGGAAATCCTGATTTCCATTTCGGGCGCCGAAATGCTCCCGGGTCATTGAAAACCTGTTTCGAATATACGCCAAAGTCGGAAATCATCATACAAAGCTACTGGAGCTGTCAGAACTCAATTCCGAGGTCCTTTGCTCAAAATGTTGACCGAAGTCAAACTTGGCCAAATAGGCCAACCTTAAAGAACCAGGTGTTCCTAAATCACTCAAACCATTCCCGAATCCCGAACCACCCGTCCCCGCAAGTCATAAAGCATGAACAGGCGCTATGGAAGGTTTCATTTAAGGGAACATGATCCTAATACGCAAAACAACCGGTCGGGTCGTTACAAGAAAAGAAAGCAAGGAACGTTCAAGAATCAAGTGATTGACGATGAAGTCCAAAAACTCTTGAACATAGGTTCCATACGAGACGTAAAGTATTCTAAATGGCTAGCTAACACAGTGGTACCTAAAAAGAATGGCAAATGGAGGGTGTGTGTAGATTATACTGATTTAAATAAAGCATGCCCCAAAGATTCATTTCCTTTACCACATATAGATCATATGATTGATGCTACCGCAGGTCACGAATTATTAAGTTTTCTAGATGCATACTCTGGTTATAATCAGATTAAAATGGATCCCTCAGACGAGGAAAAAACCTCCTTCATTACTAACAGGGGGACTTACTGTTATAAAGTCATGCTTTTTGGCTTAAAGAATGCAGGAGCTACTTACCAAAGGTTAGTGACTAAAATGTTCCAAGAACATTTAGGAAAGACAATGGAAGTTTATATTGATGATATGCTTGTAAAGTCAACACAAGCGGAAGATCATCTCCAGCATCTATCTACTACTTTTGATATCTTACGCATCTATAATATGAAGCTCAATCCGGAAAAATGTGCTTTCGGAGTACAATTAGGTAAGTTTTTAGGATTCCTTGTATCTAACAGAGGAATAGAGGTAAATCCAGCTGAAATAAAAGCTATAGAGGAAATACCTGATATTTTAACAAATAAAAAAGAGGTTCAAAGATTGACAGGAAGAATAGCCGCCTTAGGAAGATTTATTTCTAGGTCCTCCGAAAAAAGCTTTAAATTCTTTTCAGTTCTTAAAAAACAAAATCAGTTCGAATGGACTAAAGAATGTCAACAGGCCCTCAGAGATTTGAAGATTTATTTATCAAAGCCACCACTGCTCTCAAAGCCAAAAGAAGGGGAAAGATTGTACATCTACCTGGCTGTTTCAGAAATTGTTGTAAGTGCAGTACTGGTAAGAGAAGAGAAAGGTAAGCAATCACCTATCTACTACGTAAGTAAAACTTTATTAGATGCTGAAACTAGATACCCACATCTAGATAAATTAGCCTTAGCTTTAATAATAGCATCAAGAAAATTACGTCCTTATTTTCAATGGCATTCAATCACTGTCGTGACTTCTTATCCTTTAAGAAATATTTTGCATAAGCAAGAATTGTCAGGAAGATTAGCAAAATGGGCCATAGAATAAAGTGAACATGATATAACATATCAGCCTAGAACAGCAATCAAATCACAAATATTAGCTGATTTTGTAGTTGACTTTAGCAACAGTATTACCCCTGAGGTAGAAAATGAGTTACAACTCTTTAACGGAATCAATCTAGGTCAGTGGACCCTATTTACAGATGGCTCTTCTAACATAAAAGGGGCCGGATTAGGCATCGTCTTAATATCACCTACATGTGAAAAGATACGGCAAGCTATTAAATGTTATCCTATACCTAACAATGAAGCAGAGTACGAGGCTGTTATTGCAGGTTTAGAACTGGCATGGGAGCTGTCAATCGAGAAAATCACAATTAACAGTGATTCCCAATTGGTGGTAAATCAGATGCAGGGGACTTACATCGCTCGAGAAACTCGAATGCAACAATATCTAGAAAAGGCACGGGAACTTGTAAGACAGTTCGAAACGTGGAAGATAATACAAATACCTAGAGAAGAAAATGCAGAAGCGGATGCATTAGCAAACCTCGCGGTAGTTACAGAAGTAACAAACATAGACAACGCCATTGTTGTCCACCTCTTCCATTCAACAATCGACCAAGACATGAACGAGGTATTTTTCAATAATTTAACTTGGGATTGGAGAAACGAAATTCTCAATTTTTTGCAGAATGATACCATACCTGAAGACAAGAAAGCAGCTCAAGCGCTTCGCCGCAAAGCAGCACGATATTGTCTAGTCCGCAACTCATTGTATCTCAAAATGTTCGGTGGACCCCTAGCTAAATGCTTCGTACCTAATTAGACGGAGTTCGTGATAAAAGAAGTCCATGAAGGACACTGTGGAAATCATGCAGGAGCAAGATCTTTGGTAAAAGCCTTAATCCGAGCCGGGTATTATTGGTCTAAGATGGAAGAAGATGCATAAAACTTCATATCTAAATGCAACAAGTGTCAGAGGTTCGCCAACAATATGCATAGACCAGCAGAACTGTTGCACTCAATCATATCACCATGGCCCTTCATGAAATGGGGAATAAATATAGTGGGACCTCTCCCCCCAGCTAAAGGACATGTACGATTTCTACTCGTACTTACTGATTACTTCACGAAATGGGTGGAAGCAGAAGCGTTTAAGCAAATGCGGGAAAAGGAGGTCAAAAGCTTCTTATGGCGAAACATAATATGCCGATTTGGGATTCTGAAAGAGATCGTGTGTGATAATGGCCCACAATTTATAGGCTCTCAAATCACAGAATTCTTTGAGAGTTGGAAAATTAAATGGATTACCTCAACGCCATATCATCCCGTAGCTAATGGACAAGCTGAGTCTACGAATAAAATCATCTTCAACAACATAAAGAAGCGGTTAGATAGAGCCAAAGGGAATTGGCCTGACGAATTACCGGCAATATTATGGACATACAGAACTACATCAAAAACAGCCACAGGAGAGACTCCCTTCGCACTAGTTTATGGCTCGGAAGCATTAATACCCGTGGAAATTGGTGAACCGAGCTTAACGGTTATAACAGCTACAGAACCAGCAAATGATGCCGAACTCTAGATCAATTTGGACTTGCTCGAATCACGAAGGGAAGCAACTTTAATACGGATGACAACTCAAAAGCAAATCATAGAGCGATATTACAATCGCAAAGCCCATCCTAGATATTTTAAGATTGTGGACTTCGTACCTAAAAAGGTTTTCCAATCAACAAAAGACGCAGGTGCTGGCAAGCTGAATCCAAATTGGGAAGGACCTTACAAAGTCCGAGGCATAGAAGGGAAAGACGCATACGAGTTGGAAGCCATGGACGACATAATTCTACCAACAAGCTGGAATGCCATCCACTTGAAGAAGTACTACTTCTAAGGAAAAGAAGTACCCCCGATCAGGTATCGCATGTTCGATTTTATTTTACTCAAATACTACTAACGTTTTTAGATGATAGGCAAAAAGCTAGCCCATCACCAAATGATGATATTAAACCTGCAAAGACGCGAGGAAATAACACAATTCCCGGTTTAGGGTTACACTTTCTGATGGACGTTTCAAAGGGTTAAGCAGTCATCATCTAAAAATGTATATACCTTCGAGTCCCGTACGTTTTCCTTTTTCAGGGAAATGACCATAAAGAAGGAATAATAAAGTGCTCGAGATCTCATTTTTCAAAGCTCAAACACTTGGGGGACTATATAATATGAAAGGCCAAGATGCAACAAAAAAGACTACTGAAAGTCAAAAGCTCGAGCCTAAAAGAACCATTTACCCAGCAAGTCAAGTGGTACGAGCAAAATTAAAAGAACTGAAGACTCCAGCACAAGAATTACAAAGCCTAAACTTTAAGAAAACCTTCGAACCATGTTCAGGTTAAAAGGCAAAGTATTAGCTACGAGGAAGAAATGTACGTCTTTACATTTATACAAAAACTGTTGTAACAAAAACAGTTAAGGGTAAAAGATCATCATCATTGTACTTATTCAAAAACTGTTATCAAATAAAACAGTTACGGATGAAAGATCAGAATCCTTATATTTATTCAGGAAACTGTTATCAAATAAAATAGTTACGAATTACAAAGCATTTCCCTCGTATTTATTACAAAACTGTTGCAAATAAAAACAGTTGCGGGTAAAAACCCCAATACTTACAAAAACTGTTACTAATGAAAAACAATTATTTCCTTGTATTAACTCGAAAAAACTGTTATCTACGAAAAATAGTCACGAAATACAAGTGAGTATCAAATCTTTTAAAAGAAAACAGTTGCAACATGAGTTTTAGATGATAATCGTAACACATGTAAAATGTCGTGGAAGTTCAAACAAAAACTTTCCACAAAAACATCCTTAAACATGTGAGAAATTCCTATCACTCTATTGCATTACAATGAAGTTGAGACGTCTTCTTCATTAAAGTGTCAATCAAAAAGGGCCCTAACTCATAATTAAAGCCTATCATAAACAAAGGCTTAAATCTTATACGAACACTGCACCTACTATGAAAAGGTTCGAGTGATTTATGCATTTTCATGCAAAAAGTTAAGAGGTGCAAACAAAAACCTCAGAAGAACAAAACATGCAATAGACTTAAAGAGTAAAACCAAAACTCGAAACAAAAGTCTTCAAATTGCATTAATATAAAATAGCGGCTAAGTTAAAACTAAGTACTAACTAGTACTTAGCCGCATAATAATTACATTTTTAGTGCCCCTAAGTTGTCAGTTGGGGACTTTAGAGTTTCAAACTTACCCCCGAAGGAGTTGGGGGTAACCACACCAATCCAAATAAAAAAAAAGGGGTAAACAAATCTTCATTCTTCAGGAGGAGGAGAGTTGACTTCTTCAGGAGGAACGACAAGTACTTGAGGAGAGGAGGCATGAGCATCACATGCTTCATCAGATGGAGAAAGTTCAAGACCCCGCTGGGTCTTCTCCATGGCCTCTTTGGATTTAGCAATTTCAGCATCGAGGTCAAAGCCCTCTTGGCTCATCTCCATTAATGTGTCATGGCGAGCATTCATGTATGCCCAACTCACATCAACGGCAACCGCTTCTTCAAGGTCAATATAATCTTTTGACCACGCCTGGATATCAAGCTTCAATCCATCTTTCTCGGCTTCGGCAACTTCAAGGGCAACCCTCAAGGGTAAAACTGAGTCCTCCAGAGTTCGAACTTTGGCTAAAGCTTCACGAAGTTCCTCTTGAGTCTGGGAGAGATTCTGTACAAGCTCACCGGAGTATTCCTCCTTCTGCCCCAGCAGGTGCTTCAAATTCCTGATCTCCTCCGTGGCTTGCGACAACTGCTCAGCATTCTTATCAGCTTGGCTGGAAGAAGCTTTCTCTACTGCCAACTCTGTTGCTGTAATCCTCAACTGCCTCCTCAAGGTATTCCTTTCCTCTTCTAGAGCATCCATATCCACCTTTAAGCCATCATATTATGCCTTCATATTGTCAAAATCAACCTGAAGCTCCCGCAGCTCTTTCAACTCATTCTCTGAATTTGAAACTCTCTTCATAAGCTCTAAGCCAATAAGATGCATCTACAAAAAAGTTAAACAGTTAAATACGATAAAACTGTTTAAACATAGTAAGGTTTACATATGTAAGAATAAACTACACTATACATTCAAAGAAGTGTGCACCACTTCATTAGCCCACGTGAGAGTTGAATGGCTGGTGAGTTTGGCTTTCTCTTCAGAACCAATCAGAGGTTTGAGCCATACTTCGGGCTCGCCCGTCTTTTTAAAGAGACTCCTTTCGGTTGGAACCTCAATCACAACCCCCCTCATCTCCCTGCTGGAAGAACCTACTTCCTTAAGGGAAGGCATGGAAGCAGGAACAGAGGGAGCAACAATGGAGATAGACGGTCCAGGAACCGAGGGAACTACGGGCACAACAACAAGCACATATGAATAAGGAATTGAGGAAACAAAAATCATGGGTGGAGGAACGGCAGAAGCCGTAATAGCAAGAGGAGCAGGAACAACAGAGACACAGGGAACCGACGGAACTTCCACTCTCAAAGAGTTGGGAAAAATAGTTGCTAAGGGAACATCATCGGGGGCGGCCTTCATGGAAAAGACGATTAGCAGGATCGCGAACTGGGGACTGAGAATCATCTCTAGAAGAAGAGGGTCTAATTGCCAAAACGGAAGGAATGGACCTGGGGGCAGACTCATCGTCCAAAATTACCCGCCTCTTTCGCGACTGGTGCACCAAAGCACCCTCTCTTTCTTCTTCTTCTTCTTCTTCTTCTTCAGAATGGGGATCACTAACTTTCCTCTTTGAGGAAGAGGAACTGGCAAAGATATCCTGAGCATGGGACAAAGACATCTTCGGGAGCGATGAACCAGACACCCCACGGGCAGAAAACCCTATCAAAAAGGGAAAAGTTAAACGAGAATAAAAAAAAACTCAGGTAAGGCAGGAAGTAAGAAAAACTCCGCTTACCATGGGTCTTTACAAGACAACCATACTTCGCAGAGAAGTAGTTCCAAGACCTTTCTTCAACAGGAGCGGCAAACAACATTTTTTCTTCCAAATCACGAATATCGGAGACATTCTCGACTGTATTCATGATTGCTGAAAAGGAAAAGAAAAACATATGCGGTATTAGAAATACAATTCAAATCTAATGAAGAAAATAGATGCGAACCAAAAAGTACTTACGTGCACGGTTCCACTTCTCAGGGAAGGGAATATTTCTTTCACCCACTAAACCAGCAATAAGGACAGCAACGTACCGAAGATACCAACCTCTATCTTTATCGTCACCAGGGGTTACTAAAACTCTTTTACTCCGAGCAGCCAGAGTAAAAACCCCTTGACAAAATAAGACAGGAGAATACAAATGAATAAGATGATGGAAGGTAATGGGAACTGAAGCTAAGGAAGCCAAAACTCTCAAACACGCGACTACTCGCCATACCAACGAACCAACTTGTCCTAGACATATATAAAAAAAAACGACAGAACTCTATGATGACAGTATCAATGGGAGGCCTAAATCCCAATGTGAAAGGGTAAGTGTAAACAAAGGAATAACCAGTCTTGTAAGATGTGATCCTTTGGTTGCTATTCGGTACGAGAATAGGGACATCAGACCCCCAGGAACACTCCCTACGAACATGAGGAACTTGACCCTCAGTGATAATCGTCGCATATTTCTCTACACTTTCTAAAGAAGTAGACTGTTCAGCAAGAACTGGGTTTTCTCTAGTGAAGACAATCTCGCCAGGAATAACCTCGTCAACCTTGGGTTCACGAATATCTTCTTTACCTTTGGAAGCGGAATGAGAAGACCTGGCCCTAGGAGAAATCAAAGATCTAGCAGAAGGGGGAGAAACTATTGGGGAAGAAGAACCTCTAGTAGAAGCAGATCCTAAGCTTCTCAACCTACCTCCCCTCCGGCTCCTAGTCGGAGCAGAAGAAGATGCTAAACTCTCTACGTCTATGATCTTTTTGGGCTGGCTTGAAGAAGACATGCTTACAAAGGTAAAGGAAAATTCTTTACAAAGAAAGAGACAAGTTGAATATTTCGTGAAAGTAAAGAAAGGAAGAAGGGTGTTTATACATAAAGACAACCGTCAAAACATGGAAAAACAATGATGGAAAGTCATAATTAAAGGTGTTACTTCGGGACTGATGCAGCCGCAAAAAGCCCTAAAAGGCGTCGAGTCATTGCAGAGCAAATCAGAAAAGGACACGTGGAAGGAGCATTAAATGGAAGGGACATATGACGCCTATGTTCATAAAAGGATACAGTGTTTCGGAGCAAAGCGGCGGCAAAATATTCCCGCCATAAATGCGTATTCACTTACCATATATTCGTCGATTAATATTTGGTAAGTGGGGGGACTATCTGTATTGGTTAAAAAGAGTCTCACATGTAAGCAAGTCCTTGACAACTCAGCCGCTACGTGGACCAAGGAAAGCGCTACAGATGGACATAATTTTATAAGAAAGTACGAGATAAAGAGGCACGGTCAATAAACTCACGAGTGCATCAGCCACGGGAACCCAGCTGAAGAGGAAGAGACACGGTCATAATGAATCCAGACGAAGCTGCGGACAGATTCGAGAATCAACAGTTACAGTTATCCTTTGATGATCCTTTGTAACGCCTCATTAATGTAATAATTAGCCATTAATGAGCAATCATTACAGGAACCAAAACGTTATACTAGTAAATCCCTATATAAAAGGGAAGAAATGTAACCCATTGGGGGGGGGGGATTCTCGAATACAATCGACTTTACTTTTCGCATACTACAATATTGTTCATTACTCAATTTTCCTTTATTTATCGTATTATTTTCTTGATTATCAGTAACCCGAGTTTATCTTAAATAGCTATGGTCAAGGAATCTAATTCTTTGGTTAAACACATGTGGCTCCTAATCTGCCCTGCCGCTGCAACTGATATTTTTGCCCGCTTAATCACGGGTCCCTGAGGGATGTCGTTTCCCCCAACGATCATATGTACGGAATGCTGAAGTTTTCCTGCTCCGCCTTTTTGAGCTGTTGCCCCTCCTTGGGGAAGATTTATGATTCGACTGCTGACAAACTCTTGCAGATACCCTTTATTATCTAATCTGATTGCTTCCCTTTGGAGTTGTCTGCGATCCTCGGTTCTATGACCGTGGGTACCGTGGAACTCGCGCACCAGGTTAGGGTCCCTCTACGAAGGGTCTGATAGTACGGGTTTTGGCCATCTGGTGCCTTTGATTCCGCTCATGGCCGATACAATGTCCGAAACGTCATTCCTGAAGTTGTACTTGGTCGATTGGGATATCTTCACCGGCTCCATGCGCCTACCAAACCCAGCTTTTTCTGCCACCCTTCGACGATCTTGGCTTCGGGCTGTCTTTGGATTGATTTGGGGTGCATTGCTCCTCACGATGCTCGTACGATTCATGACGTAAGGTCGATACCTTTCTCTCCGTGGACCTGGATTTCTCTCTGGGAGAATTGAATTTATTCTCCTGGTGAGATCTTCGAGTATTCTTACGATGGTAGGATCGGCTGCTGGTCCTTTATTTCTCGACCTTTCCGGTACCAGTCGGGTTTAGGGGGTTGTCGCTGGTGCTAAAACGCCCGAGATTTTCTGATGGTTTTGCAGCCAAGTAATCGCTATTTGTTGTGCCTGGAGCATTTGGAATATCACTTGGAGACTGACCCCTCCTTTCCTTTGAGCGGCAGTTTACCGCTCTCCATGTTGGCCTTCTCGGTGCTCGCTCCTATAAGTGTGAGGACTGACATCGTCGTGCTGGTCATTCCTTGAGTTCGTGTCCTCAGGGGTTAGCTCCATTGCGCTACCGGGGTTTTGCGATGGTACACCAGTGTTTGGGATGGTTACATCATTCTCTCCAAAGTCCTTAAAGCTGCTACTTTCGTATGCATTCCTTGAGTCAGACATTTTGACCTGAAATCAAAGATTCTTGGGCAAGAAGAAGCGTGAAAAGTAACATGTGGTTTTCGGCAAACCAACACTAAAACAATCACTATTATTTTTAGCCCCACGGTGGGCGCCAAACTTTTTACCATGAAAATGGTAACTACAACTAAATTTGATTTGTGGTTCTAAAATATGTAATTTATTTTAATGCTAGTTGATAAGCAGTTGATGCTAAGCGTGATTGAAACAAATGGAGGTAAGAACATTATAAAATTGAAAATGAGCAAACCAGGTTGCCTCCAATCGGAGGTCCGATGCTGGCCTGGGGGGTCCTCGAGATCGAGGCTCGGGGTTAACGGTGGACAACCGATGAAGCTATAACAGCTTTGTGGGCTTCGAAGTATTCTATTTGTGATCAATATTAAGCTATGAATGAAGAACGATTGATGAAGTGCAATAAATGTGAGTAAATGAGCTAACGAAAGAACAATAGGAAATATTAAGTAGAAAGCAGAGAATGTTCTTGTTCTATGTATTGAATATAATGTGTCCCCAAAAGTGATAAGGGTACCCTTTATATAGGAGGGGAAATCCTAACATAGTACAAAAGCATTTATTACAAAATAGGATAGTTGGTACAACTATCCAATGTCACGGCACAGACTCGTACTTTCATTGCAGACCCGACCGCGCTTGTTCTTGGGTTGCTTGGTTGTAGTAGTCACCGACTTGTATTGCCTCGAGGCTGGTGCTCGGGGTTGGGCCTCGCACAACACTTCGAGCCTCATGCGGATGGTCCACAAAATGCCACAATAAAAATAAAATCGGTGTTCCCGATTTTTGGCTGTATACAGATACCAAAAGAATTTATGGAGAAACAAAACGATACCACGAAACTATTACTAATATCTAGCTACCCAGGTTTGGAGTCACAATTCACGAACTACTAAAGAATACTACAAGTATTTGGCTGCAAGAAAATATATATCTGTTTTGAATTAACAAAAACAGTAAATAAATAATATGGAGAAGACTCTAGGAATCTTTGGACGCCAGCAGATCTACCTTGTGTCTCCGTGCGAATAATCATCTACTACTCAAAATCAACTCTGACCAGAACCTGGATCTGCACAAGAAGTGTAGAGTGCAGTATTAGTACAACCGACCCCATATACTGGTAAGTGCCGATCCTAACCTCGATGAGGCAGTGACGAGGCAATGACGGTGCATTTATAATAGAACATGTATACAGTGTATAATAAAACAAGAGGGAAATACTAAACTAAATAAAACAATAACTTGCATTAAATAATTAAGTAACTCACCTATCTTTCCAGATCTCATCTATAACCAATCCTTACAAAAATTTCCAAGTTACAATTTTAGATAACGAGAAGAGCAGAAGATGAAAACAACAAAATAAAACATTGTGTATTCCAATTTCCGTCATATGACTAGTAAAACACGAATATCCTCCCTTATTACTCCTTTGTTGCGGCGTGCAACCCGATCCCACCTGTCCACCCCTATTACTCCTCAATATATCATCCTTATTCCTCCTGTTGCGGCGTGCAACCCGATCCCACTTGTCCACCTTTATTCCTCCTTGTTGCGGCGTGCAACCTTCTCCCACCAGACAATCACATTTCACCATTTATAATAAAGGTTTCACAATTTAGATCAAAGTATTTCACAATATTTATGTCTCAAAAAATGTAAACGAAAGTCGTACAATCAAGAAACTTCACCAATTATTACTACACAGCGAAACCAACCGGAATGTATCATAAAACACTGACAACCAGTCCAACCATTAATGTACCACAATGAAGCTAAGGAAATAATTAATACTTTCAACTAAGTGAACAATATCTAACAAAAAAAAAGTAGACATGGAAGCATCAATAATCATGAAATAATTAAGACAAAAATATAATAAATTGGAAACGGGGAAGGGAACACGCTAAACAGATAATTTGGTGGCGCATAGGTACTCGTCACCTCACCTATACACCACACACATGCAATTCCAGATAACATTTAAGTCGGGGATTCCTAATCCCTCAAGTCAAAGTTAGACCAAACACTTACTTGATTTCACAGGCAACTTACTGCTCAAGCACAACTTATCCTTTAGAATTTGCCTCCAACCCACTCGTATCTAATCATAATTAGTGTAATATCATTAATTTTTGCTAAAGGAACTAACTTTAATACAAAATTATGGTTTTCCTAAGTTTTCCTATCAACATACAAAAATCAACCCCGGGCCCGCTTGGTCCAAACTCGAGGTTCGGACCAAAATCCGTTTACCCATCCTCCCCCGAGCCCGGATATACAATTGGTTTTGGAATCCGACCTCAATTCGGGGTCAAAATTCCCAAATTTTGAAATCCCTAAGTTCTACCCAAAAATCCCTATTTCTACAATGAAAATTCTAGATTCTAGGTTTAAATTTTGTTAAAAGTTTCAAGAGATTGAAAGGAATTAGTTAGGAATCACTTACCTATGATTTGGAGAAGTTTGGGTCTTTGAAAAATTGCCTATGGAGTTTTAGGGTTCGAGAGAATTTAAAAATGTGTGAAAATCCCGTCTAAGTCCCAACTTAACAGGCTGCAGATGTCGCAATTACGACGGGAGCTTCGCATTTGCGAAGATCGCAATTGCGAGAAGGGTATCGCAAATGCGAACCTTCGCAATTTCTGCTGCCTTCGCATTTGCGACTTCTGGGGTCATCGCAATTTCGGGAAATTTTTTGCATTTGCGATAAACATTCTCGCAATTACCAGGCCTGTCACCTTCAAAATTGAGAAGCATGATCTCGCAATTGCGAGATCAGAGGCCTGTACCAGACACCAGATGCATCAGCTATATTTTCTTAAGTTTAAACACTCCGTAGCCTATCCGAAACTCACCCGAGCCCTCGGCGCTCCAAACCAAACATGCAGGCAAGTCTAAAAACATCATACGAACTAGCTCGTGCGATCAAATTACAAAAAAGTGACACTTAAAACTATGAATTTAGCATCAAAATTCATGAATTTCTTAAGAACAGTTCAAATTCACTAACTTCTCAACCTGATGTCTGAATCACGTCAAATCAACTCCGATTTCCACCAAATTTCACAGATATGACTTAAATATTATAACAAACCTGTACCGGAACCAAAATACGGGCCCGATACCAACGAGTTCAAATATTAATTCATTTCTTTATTTCCTTTAAAATCCAGTATAACAATTTTCTTCAAAATTTTATTTCTAAAGCTAGGGACCTCGGAATTCAATTCCGGGCATACACCCAAGTCCCATATTTTACTGCTGTCACGACGATTTAGGACTTGTTGGTATTTTTGGACGGGGGCTCGGGTGGGCGCAGGTGCCTCCCGGACCCCGCACGAGGCCAAAAACCAACAAAAAAATCACTGCTGATGCACAGCAGCTGGCGTGACTGCAGGTGCGGTTGCCCAGCCGCAGGTGCGAAACCTCCCCTGCGGTCGCAGCCTCGCAGGTGCGATCCCCAGCCCCCTTGCCCAAAGTCCGCATATGCGATACCCTGGCCGCAGGCACGCGATCGCAGGTGCGGTCCATCCTTCGCATTTCTTCTATCAAATATAAATTTGTACGAAGCTCTTCCTTATTTGATGCTTCATTTGCATGTGTGTACCTTGCACTCGGTTCTCCTATTTCCACTGGAACTAAGGCCTCAGTTGCATAAACAAGCGAGAATGGTGTTTCTCCCGTATTTATTTTAGTTTTCCAACTTTTGATGAATCGGTAACCTTCGCACCCACAAACTGTGGCTTATTATCGTAATCGATTTCCTTTGTGACTCCAACCTGACATATTATACTTCTCCAAATGAAGTCGATAACTTTCTTTTTTCTCGTACCTGTTTGAGGGCACCTATCTCTACCCACTTAAAAAAATAATCAGTTAAAATTAACAGAAACCGTACCTTTCCTGGTGCTTGAGGTAAAAGACTTGCGATATCTATCCTCCTCTTCATAAGTGGCCACGGTGATATGATTGAATGGAGTAACTTCGCAAGTCGATGCATATTATTTGCATACCGTTAACACTTATCGCACCTTATTACAAAATTTTTCGCTTTATCTTTCATTTTTGGCCAATATATCCCGCTCCTATTAACGTTTTTACCAGCTATCTTCTTGCGACATGATTATCACAATGTCCTTCATGCACTTCCCGCATCACATATTCAGTTTATGATGGTCCAAGGCATCGTGCTAGGGGTCCTCCAAACATTTTGCGATAAAAATACCTTCTATTAGGAAATACTGAGAACCTTTCATTCGCAACGATTGTGATTTCTTCTTATCCTCAGGTAAAATTCCATATTGCAAATAATTCACAAATTCGTTTCTCCAATCCCAAGTTAAATTATTGAAATTTACCTTATTTTTGGATTGATCAAGGGCTGAATGAAATAAATGCACCACAATCGCATTTTCTGCGCTTGACACATCAGTCACGGACCCCAAATTTTCTAACGCATCGGCTTCAACATTTTTTCCCGTGGGTATTTGGATAGCTTTCCAAGTTTTGAACTGCCTTAGTAACTCTCGTACCTTTTCCAGGTATTGTTGCATTCGCGTCTCTCTTGCCACGTAATTCCCTTGCATTTGATTTACTACTAGCTGCGAGTCACTTTTGATTTCGATTTGTTCGCTCCCAAGCTTTCTTGCGAGTTCCAAACCTGCAACCACGACTTCATACTCTGCCTCATTGTTAGTAATTGGATAATACTTTATTGCTTGTCTTATAATATCTCCCGAAGGTGAAATTAAATTGATTCCCAAACCTTCTCCTTTTACATTTGAGGACCCATCGGTGTATAAGGTTCAAGTCCCCAAATTAGACACGGTAAATACTCGTACCTCTTTTTCGGCTTCAGGAAGTAGGTCCAAGCTAAAATCTGCTACAAAATCTTCTAATACCTGAGAATTTTATGGCAATTGTAGGCTGATAGTTAATGTAATATTCACTAAGCTCTATGGCCCATTTAGCTAACTTTCCTGATAACTCTTGCCTGTGCAATATATTCCTTAGCGGGAAAGCAGTTATAACAAAAATAGGATGACAATGAAAATAGGATCGTAACTTTCTTGATGCCATTATCAATGCTAATTCAAGTTTCTCTAAATGAGGATACCATGTATCGACATCTCATTATGATTTGCTAACATAATAAATTGGAGATTGCTTACCTTATCTTGATGCACCAACTTAGCGTCACTTCTGATAGAGCTAGGTAAATAAGTAATCTTCCTCTGTACCTTTGTTTTGCTAACATGGGCGGTTTTGATAAGTACAACTTGAAAATAATTTAAAGCATTTTTCTGAAGGTTTGGATATAAATCTCCCTAAAGCTGCTACTCTACATGTTAACCTTTGAACCTCTTTTTTGCTTATAAGTACATCGGGTATTTCCTCAATCGCTTTGATTTGAGCAAGATTCACTTCAATGCCCTTGTTAGTAACAAGAAATCCTAAAAGTTACCAAAAGCGACACCAAAGGCGCACTTTTCCATGTTTAACTTCATGTTATACTTGTGGAGAATTTTGAAGGTTTCACTCAAGAGCTGAAAATGGTCCACCACTCGTGCTGATTTTACCAACATGTCCTCAATGTAGACGTCCATGGTTTTCTTCAAGTGCTCTTGAAACATCTTGGTCACTAATCTTTGGTACGTTGCTCCGGCATTTTTAAAGCCAAACGACATAACTTTATAACAGTAAGTCCCCTTGTCTGTAATAAATGAGGTTTTATCCTCATCTAGAGGATCCATCTTTATTTGATTATAACCAGAATATGCGTCTATAAACATAATAGTTCATGACCTACACTAGAATCAATTAGTTAATCTATATGCGGTAAAGGAAACAAACCTTTAGAGCAAGCTTTAATTAAATCAGCATAATCCACACACACTCACCACTTCCCATTATTTTTTGGGACTACAACAATATTAGCCAACCGGTACTTTACCTCTCGAATTGATCCAATTTTCAGTAGTTTTTGTACCTCGTCTTGGATTACTTGATTTTTTAAATACTCCTTTCTTCATTTTCTTTTGTTTTATAGGTAGGTGCAATGGGTCCTCATTAATTTACGAGTAATTACTTCTGGTAGTATACCTGTCATGTGTTAATGCGACCGAGCAAAGCAATCAGCGTTAGCACGTAAAAATACAATTAACTTACCTTTAATTTCCAAGCTCAAGTTTGTTCCGATGTAAACTTTTTTGTCAGGACAGCGGATGAATAATATAACAGCTTCAAGTTCCTCCTTGGTTGTTTTGATATTCCCGTTTTCCTCTTGCTCTTGGATCATATCAGACCTTGAATCTATATCAGCTTCATTCTTTGGACTTTCAGTTGAGGTGGGGAATAAATTATCCTCAACTAAATTCTGTAATTACTATTTCAAATCTCCGTCCTCGAGTGTTTCACTAGCGATTGCAACTGAGTTGATATCCCGTGCTACCTGCTAATCTCCTATGATTTGTCGAATTCCCCATTATGATGGAAATTTAATTACCTGATGCAACGTTGAAGGTACTACATCCATATCATGGATCCATGGCCTTCCTATAAGTGTTATAGGCCATATCTGCACCTACCACTTGGAATTTAGTGCTTTGACGACATCTTCTGCGAATGTTGCCAATATGATTTCACCTTTCGTGATGACACTTGAATTATCAAACCCAAATAACGATCGTGCCTTAGGTATGATATGAACATTCACTTGCATCTCGTTAACTACTCTCAGTAGTATGATATTCATTGAGCTACCTGGTTCAATCAAAACTCGTTTAGCATTAGTATCATGAACATGTAAAGATATTACTAGTGCATCGTTATGAGCGATGATAAAGCCGTCTGCGTCTTCATTGTCAAACACTTTGTTGTCCCCTTTCAAAACTCGACGAACCCGTTTCTCGGGGGTAATAGTGACTTTGGATGTCTTTTTCGCTGCCGTGTATGTTACCCCATTGACTTCTTCACCCCCAGTTATAACATTTACCGTCCATTTTCATGATGGGGGTTTTGGTGATTCTTGCCTATTTTTCATGTAATATTGTTTTCCTTTTTCACTAAACAGATCAGTGAGGTAACCTTGCTTCAGATATTCAACATCTCTTTGTAGGAGCCTGTAATCTGCCGTTCTATGTCCATGATCATTGTGAAATTCACACCAGTATTTCAGGCTCCTTTTACTAGGATTTTCCCTCATCTCTTTCGGCCATTGTACTTTGTCACACATTCCTCTTAGAACATCTACAAACTCTGATGTACTAACGTTGAAATTGTAATGTCCTATTCTTTTCTTGCTATGTCCCGTTCTTTTTTTTGAATCGGGAAGAAGAACCCGTCTCCTTTTGTCTCGATCTTGAATCAAACTGTGCATGTTCTTGTTTTGATCAGAATATCTTCCTGCGGGTCTATATAAGGCTCGTACATGTTCTTACCAGGTCTTCTTTCTATCTCTGAACATCTAGATCTGGACCTTTCCTTTACCTTTCCCTAGGAAATCATATCCTCTTCTATTCGTAACTTCGTACTATATCTGTTGTACATGTCATTCCAGGTAGTTGCAAGAAAATCCCGCAGAATTTCCTTCAATCTTCTCGTGGCTTCTAAAATTTTCTCATTCAGATTACTTGCAAATGCCATAGCTGCCAAGTTATCAGGTACACGTGGTAGCATAATCCTCTCCCGCTAAAATCTTTCTACGAGTTCTTTAAGCAATTCCATGTTTTCCTATTTTACTTTGAAAATATATTCCATGTCTTTTCTACTTTTTGAACTCCCGAGTGAGCTTTTATAAATGAATCTGCAAGCTCAGCAAAAGAGTCAATAAAATTTTCAGGTAAGAGTGAATACCACGTTAGTGCGCCTTTCGTGAGGGTATTGCCAAATTTATTCACTAAGACTGATTCAATTTCCTGCTTGGTTATATCATTTCCCTTACACCCTGTGGTAAATACGGTAACATGGTCTCGTGGGTCAGTAGTCCCATCATATTTAGGGATATCAGGCATCTTAAACTTTTTGGGAATTGGCAAAGGTTCCACACTTGGCTTCCAGGATTATTACGAATATTTGTCAATATCCACTCCTTTGATCACCGACGGCACTCCAGATATCTGTTCTATCAAGCTCCGAACAAGGGTTTTCCAAACTTAGCAAATTAGAATTATTTGGCATACCTGACCCTACATGTCACGACCCGAAATCCCACCTTCGGGCCATGACTGTGTCTAACGTTGAACCCGCCAGACAAGCCAACGTTTGAACTAAATAAAATTCATTAACAACTAACACAGATAAGATAACTAAAGCATCGGTGGTCAACAATAGGAAGGTTAACAAATAACCAAAAATAACATAGCAGTTTCGAAGTAAAACCCGTATACAAATCCCAAAACTGGTGTCACATACTCACGAACTGTCTAAGAGTTCACTACAAACAAAAGGTCTGAAAATAAGTACATAGGTCTGTCTTTGAATTACAAAGTAAGACAGAGCTGAAAGCGAATAGTAGAAGGTGACGTTAAGGCCCACGAACGTCTGGGGGTCTACCTCGATGTCTCCTGTGTGAACTGATGAGATGCTCAGATCGTCAGTGATCACCGGGTCCGGCTGCGTAGTCTGCATAACATAAAGAAGTGCAGGTGTAGAATCAGTACAACCGACCCCATGTATTGAGTAAGTGCAGAGCCTAACCTCGGCGAAGTAGTGACGAGGCTAGGACTGACAACAATATATGTACCTGTGCAATTCTATATAATAACAGGAGAATATCGACGGAAATAAGCAAGTAAGACAGATACGGGGAGAACATGCTGGGGGAAAAAGGCAACAAAAGTGCTAGCACGGTAGAACAGGGTAATTACTGAAATGTAAAAGTAAAGGCAGGAATTTAACTTCTCAACAGATAATGAACAGAAAAAGGCATGGCATGTCCCCTCGTGCATAACCTCACAATCACTCGGCACGGAATGTCCCCTCGTGCATATATAATAACACTCGGCACGGAATGTCCCCTCGTGCGACAAATAATAAAAACAAAGTCACAATAATATGACAGTCAACATTATGAAGTCTCAAGTGCATGGAAATATTAAATGCAATTCTATTGTCCCAGCAAGGTGAAAAAATCAATTACAAACTCTACAATGCCCGACAAGGGTCTCAGCTATAACCAACCTTGCATCAAAAATACAATTTCAACAGTGTAAGCCTCAACGGAAACAAATAACTCAATAACTTTCCACGTCATGAAACAACATCAAGGTATCACTTTTAATTCACCAACTACTCGTAATGCGGGGAATAATAAGAACACAAAAAGTTTCATCACAATTGACTCACGGGCATGCTTGACCGCAACGCATAGGCACTCGTCAACACGCCTATACGTTGGAAATGAGTTATACATAGCAATTAAGACTCTATACCTAATCCCTCAAGCTGAGGTTAAGCCAAACACTNNGGTGAAAGATGGGAGAAATCCGCAATGGGTCTGTTTTGGGTTATAAAAAAATCACTAGGGGAAATTACCCTTCGCGTTCGCGAGCCACTGGCCGCATTCGCGAAGGGTTGGCAACTCAGACCTATGCGTTCGCGGAACCAGGGTTGCGTTCGCGTAGGTCTCACCCCCCAACCTTACGCGTTCGCGTGCCTCTGCCCGCGTTCGCGAAGAACAACCTACCTGGCCCCCAGCCCCCACCCTATAACACTACGCGTTCGCGAGAGGGGCGTCGCGTTCGCGTAGAGCAGTCCCCCTATAGCTCCGCATTCGCGCCCGTACCACTACGTTCGCGTAGAACAAAACCCAAGCCACACTATTTACCCTTCGCGTTCGCGTGCCCTTGGCCGCGTTCGCGAAGGGTATTACACCAGACATCAGAAACCTGCAACATCACACCAGATTTTTCATGTTTTTAACTCCCCTTTAGCTACCCGAAACTCAGCCGAGCCCTCTGGGCTTAAAACCAAAGACACACACGACTCCCAAAACATCCTACGGACTTGTTCAAGCTTTTAAATCATCAAAATATCATCAAAAACCATGAATCAAACCTCAAAACTCTTAGAATTTTCTCAAACTTCATAAACTTCTAAATTTCCCATTTTTGATCCGAAACACGTCATTTCAAGTCCGTTTTACACCAAATTTCACAGATAAGTCAAATAACATATAATAAACCTGTTCTGGGCTCCGGAACCATAATACGGGCCCGGTAACACGGTTTTCACACAATTATTCATTTTCAAATTCCTTTATTATTTTCAAAAAACAATTTTCTTTAAAAATTTATTTCTTGGGCTTGGGACCTCAGAATTCGATTCCGGGCATACGCCCTAGTCCCATATTTTCCTACGGACCCTCCTGGATTGTCATATCACGGGTCCGGGTCCGTTTACCAAAAATGTTGACCAAAGTCAACTTTATTCAATTATCCAATTCAAAAATCCCATTTTTATCAAATTTTCACATGGAAGCTTCCCGGCTACCTGCCCGGGCTGCGTACGTATCTCGAGGTGAGATTAACGGAGGGTTTCGGGGCCTCGAAACACATATTTAGTTGGAATTACTTAGGATGACCTTTTGGGTCATCACAATCTCCACCTCTAAAGCAAACGTTCGTCCTCGAACGCACATAGTAAAGTACCTAAGTCTAAGAAAAGATGGGGGTAACGACTCCTCATGTCGGACTCGGACTCCCAAGTAGCTGCCTCGGCAGGCTGACCCCTCCACTGAACACGGACCGAAGGATAACTCTTCGACCTCAACCGGCGAACATGCCTATCTAATATGGCTACTGGCTCCTCCTCATAAGTCAGATCCTTGTCCAATTGGACACCGCTGAAGTCAAGAACATGAGATGGATCTGCAATATNTATAACGCTTTTGCCTGGACTGAGTTGTACGAAGCCTATCCTGAATAATCTTTACCTTATCCAGTGCATCCTGGACTATCTCCGAAGCCATCAATCTAGCCCCCCCAGGCTCAAACCATCCGACTGGAGACCGACATCGCCTACCATACAATGCCTCATACGGAGCCATCTGAATGCTCGACTGGTAACTGTTGTTGTAGGCAAACTCTGCTAAGGGAAAGAACTGATGCCATGAACCACCAAAGTCAATAACACATGCTCGCAACATATCCTCCAAAATCTGAATAGTAAGCTTGGACTGTTTGTCCGTGTGGGGATGAAATGCTGTGATCAACTCGATCTGTGTGCCCAACTCTCACTGAAACACTCACCAGAAATGGGAGGTAAATTGCGTACCTCGGTCTGATATGATAGATAGGGGCACCCCGTGCAATCTGACAATCTCCCTCATATAAATCCGAGCCAACTTCTCTGCTGAAGATGAAACCGCCACCGGGATGAAATGTGCCGACTTGGTCAGCCTATCTACAACAACCCATATTGCATCAACCATCCTCTGAGTCCGTGGGAGTCCAACTACAAAGTCCATCGTGATACGCTCCCACTTCCACTCGGGAAGCTGAATCTGCTGCATCAAACCACCGGGTCTCTGGTGCTCATATTTAACCTGCTGAATATTCAAGCAACGAGCCACATAAGCCACAATGTCCTTCTTCATTCTACGCCACCAATAATGCTGCCGTAAGTCCTGGCACATCTTCGCGGCGCCCGGATGAATGGAATACCGGGAACTATGGGCCTCTTGCATTATTAACTCACTAATGCCATCAACATCCGGAACACATATATGATCCTGCAATCTCAAAACTCCCTCAGCATCAACTGTGACCTGCTTGACACGTCCATGCCGAACCGCATCCTTAAGAGCACATAAGTGACAATCCTCATACTGCCTGGCGCGAATGCGATCATTCAATGAAGAACGGGCGACGGTATGGGCTAAAACACTGCCACCCTCAGAAACCTCTAATCTAACAAATCGATTGGCTAACGCCTGCACATCCAAAGCCAAAGGTCGCTCTCCAACTGATAGATAAGCCAAACTGCCCATATTGACTGACTTCCGGCTCAAGGCATCGGCCACCACATTGGCCTTCCCCGGATGATAGCGAATAGTAATGTCATAATCTTTGAGCAACTCTAACCACCTCCTCTGCCTCATATTCAACTCCTTTTGCTTAAACAAGTATTGCAAACTCTTGTGATCAGTGAATACCTCACACGGTACCCCATACAAATAGTGCCTCCAAATCTTCAAGGCATGAACAATGGCCGCAAGCTCCAAATCATGGACTGGATAGTTCTTCTCATGAATCTTCAACTGATGTGAAGCATAGGATATAACCTTCCCATCCTGCATCAACACTGCACCAAGCCCAAATCTCGAAGCATCACAATACACGGTATAAGAACCTGAACCTGTTGGCAATACCAACACTGGTGCTGTGGTCAATGCTGTCTTGAGCTTCTGAAAGCTCGCTTCACACTCCTCCGACCATCTAAACTGAACACTCTTCTGCGTCAACTTGGTCATAGGGGCTGCTATAGATGAAAACCCCTCCATGAACCGGCGATAATAACCTGCTAGGCCCAAGAAACTCCGAATCTCTGTGGCTGAAGTGGGCCTAGGCTAATCTCTAACTGCTGAAATTTTCTTCGGATCCACCCGAATGCCCTCTGCCGATACCACGTGACCCAAGAATGGCATAGAACTCAACTAGAACTCACACTTAGAGAACTTGTCATACAACTGCCTATCCCTCAGAGTCTGGAGGATGACTCGAAGGTGTTGCTCATGCTCCTCTAGACTGCGGGAGTATATCAAAATATCATCAATGAAAATAATAACGAACGAGTCCAAATAAGGCCTAAATACTCGGTTCATAAACCCCATGAATGCAGCGGGGCATTAGTTAACCAAAAACATCACCAAAACTCATGGTGCCCATACGAGTGCGAAAAGCTGTCTTAGGGACATCAGAATCCCAAATCCTCAGCTGATGATAACCAGGTCTCAAGTCAATCTTGGCGAACCCCGTAGCCCCCTGAAGCCGATCAAATAACTCGACAATCCTCGGCACTTGACACTTATTCTTAATAGTAACCTTGATCAATTTGCCGGTAGCCAATACACACCTTCCTTAAGCCATCTTACTTCTTAACAAACAACTCTGGAGCACCCCAAGGAGAAACACTAAGCCATAACGAAGTATTTACCCAACAAAGCCTGTAACTGTTCCTCCAATACTTTCACAATGCTAATATCGGGATACGATGCCTGAAGCCCTCATAATTACCCAAAATAACATGCCTCATCTAACGCCACCCGGGGCGGCACCTACCTTGTAAGTTAAGGCTCCATAATTCTAGCACGAATTTAGCAATTTCGCACAAATGGTTAATTAGTTTATTTACTTATTAATTAATATTATTATTACTACTCCTATTTTGCACATAAGTCTTTTAACAAGCATGACTTCCTACCAGTATTATAGTAAAAGATACAAGCTTAATTCATAAGGGAGAATTTAATCACTAAATTTTTTTTCCATCACAAGGGTTTCATCTTTACATAACTTCCACCGCGGCTCGAGGCCCGGTCTAACTATACCCAATCATGTTAACACGCGAGGATCTCGTCCTCAATCCTGAATCACAAGTAATATGCATATCGGGCCCCTCGAAATATTCCATTTCCTTCATTTAAATATTTATGTTAAGCAAAATTTCAACACTTCCTGGTGAACACAATTATTCCCATGGTATTTCTCAATACAAGTATTCACATAAGTAGATTTTTAGAGTTATGAAGCTCATCCGAGAGTGGAGCATATTAGACGAATTTTATTAGATGAGCATAATCGAATTAAGTTCAGAAAATCGCCACTTTATAGTAATTAGAGACTGTTCTTTTAATGAAACCATTTAATGTAACGACCTCTTCCATACCATAGAAAATATAACAACAGACTGGGTCTCCACCTCTAAGAAGTTAACCTCCACTTCCGACCTTCCGGCTCCTTCTTCACTAAGTGGCCATGTAGTTGAGTTGTAGCTGAAACGGGGCACGTAGCCTGAGTGCTCTGATGAAATATGACCCTCCCAAGCCTAAGGCAATTTCTACCACTAGCCGACACAAAGAATCATCCTGCCCTGAGTCGTCCAAAATTTACAATCATTTTTGAATCCTTTAATGAGTTTGGGGACTCGTCCTCTGGCTATACGAACCAACGTAAGAGTGTGACAGGTTAACTTATTGAACCTGATGGCATATTCCGATACCGTTTTATGACCCAACACAACCGTAACTTCCACGCCGAGTAGACTTGTGTAGACTTCAAGTTGTTCGAATAAATCCCCTGGTACTGGGGTATAGGGTTACTAAGGAGGTCGACGTACCGAAATTCCCAGCGTTATCTCTTGCAAAAATCCCCGGCCTTATACATTCCAAACCAAAACCGATAAGACACGTGACCTCTCAATCTATTCCTTGACAGTGGGCCTCCCCACGTGGCACAAGTCATAGGTCACAATACCTGATAAACCACAATGTTAAACTCCACAGCTCGTATAAATCAATCCTGTTGCTTTGCACTTATTCCCATGGTGTGCAATACCTCATAGAGGCAGTCAAGAAAATCCTGTGGGTCTTCAAACATTATACCACTAAAATGGAGTGGAACTTGATTGGTAACTTGTCTAACCTCAATAAACGGACTAGTGCATCCTGCAACCATGGAGTAGGTATCAATCCTTCCGGAATCTGATCTAGTCCACATATACTGACTGAGCTAGAGCCTCCGCATCTAGATCCATTTGGGACTGTACGATAAGTGCTGATGTTCGAGTTTTAGACTGCGCTTTACTTCCGTCTCTTCCCTCGATCGTAACTGTCATTGGGGCTTCATCTCTTGTTCGGTCGTAGATGCTTCACATGTTGTCGAGATTAGTGAGAGGACAAGAGTATGCATGTTCAATTATCAATGATAGAATAAATTCGCACAATGGAGATGAAAAAATGTGGAAATATTCCTAACTTTGCAGCCTCTGAGGGATAAATACAGACGTCTCTGTACCGATCCCTCAGACTCTACCAAGCTTGTCCGTGAGTTGTGAGACCTAGGCAACCTAGAGCTCTGATACCAACTTGTCACGACCCGAAATCCCACCTTCGGGCCATGATTGCGTCTAACGTTGAACCCGCTAGACAAGCCAATGTTTGAACTAAATAAAATTCATTAACAACTAACACATATAAGATAACTAAAGCATCGGTGGTCAACAATAGGAATGTTAACAAATAACCAAAAATAACATAGCAGTTTCGAAGTAAAACCCGTATACAAATCCCAGAACTGGTGTCACATACTCACGAACTGTCTAAGAGTTTACTACAAACAAAAGGTATGAAAATAAGTACATAGGACTGTCTTTGAATTACAAAGTAAGACAGAGCTGAAAGCGAATAGTAGAAGGTGACGTCAAGGCCCACGAACATCTGCGGGTCTACCTCGATATCTCCTGTGTGAACTGATGAGATGCTCCGACCGTCAGTGATCACTGGGTCCGGCTGCGTAGTCTGCACAACATAAAGAAGTGCAGGTGTAGCATCAGTACAACCGACCCCATGTACTGAGTAAGTGCCGAGCCTAACCTCGGCGAAGTAGTGACGAGGCTAGGACTGACAACAATATATGTACTTGTGCAATTCTATATAATAACAGGAGAATATCGACGGAAATAAGCAAGTAAGACTGATACGGGGAGAACATGCTGGGGGAAAAAGGCAACAAAAATGCTAGCACGGTAGAACAGGGTAATTACTGAAATGTAAAAGTAAAGGCATGAATTTAACTTCTCAACAGATAATGAACAGAAAAAGGCACGGCATGTCCCCTCGTGCATA
>ML283143.1:32230-60784 GCA_005239495.1 Nicotiana undulata
AAATGTCCCCTCGTGCATAACCTCCCAATCACTCGGCACGGAATGTCCTCTCGTGCATATATAATAACACTCGGCACGGAATGTCCCCTCGTGCATAACCTCCCAATCACTCGGCACGGAATGTCCTCTCGTGCATATATAATAACACTCGGCACGGAATGTCCCCTCGTGCGACAAATAATTAAAAAAAAGTCACAATAATATGACAGTCAACATTACGTAGTCTCAAGTGCATGGAAATATTCAATACAATTCTATTGTCCCAGCAAGGTGAAAACATCAATTACAAACTCTACAATGCCCGACAAGGGTCTCAACTATAACCAACCTCGCATCAAAAATACAATTTCAACAGTGTAAGCCTCAACGGAAACAAATAACTCAATAACTTTCCACGTCATGAAACAACATCAAGGTATCACTTTTAATTCACCAACTACTCATAATGCGGGGAATAATAAGAACACAGTAAGTTTCATCACAATTGACTCATGGGCATGCTTGACCGCAACGCATAGGCACTCGTCACCACGCCTATACGTTGGACATGAGTTACACATAGCAATTAAGACTCTATACCTAATCCCTCAAGCTGAGGTTAAGCCAAACACTTACCTCGGCTCCAAAAATTGCAAGTCAAGCCTCGATCATAGCCTTTCCTTTAGAATCCGACTCCGGAACGGTATTATCTAGACATAATCAACCCAAGTATATCAATAATGGCTCAATAATTCAAACCCATGGCCTAATTATTTATTTCAAAACATTCTTCCTAAGATTTCAAAATTTGACCCCGGGCCCGCTTGGTCCAAACACGAGGCTCGGATCAAAACCCGATCACCCATAACCCCTCGAGTTAGAATATATGATTGGTTTCAAGATTCGACCCCAAATTGAGGTTGAATTATCCAAACTTCTCAAAAAAAACAAATCTACCTAAAATCCCTAATTCCTACTTTAATTTCCATGTGTTTTAGGCCTAGAATCTAGTGATTAGTTGAATAAATTAAGAGGAAACGAGGTCAAGAGCACTTACCTATGGAGTTATGGAGGTTGGGGAGCTTGATTTTCATCTATGGGTTGGTTTGAGGAAGAAGGGGGAGGTGAAAGATGGGAGTAATCCGCAATGGGTCTGTTTTGGGTTATAAAAAAATCACTGGGGGAAATTACCCTTCGCATTCGCGAGCCACTGGCCGCGTTCGCGAAGGGTTGGCAGCTGGGACCTATGCGTTCGCGGAACCAGGGCTGCGTTCTCGTAGGTCTGACCCCCCAACCTTACGCGTTCGCGTGCCTCTTCCCGCGTTCGCGAAGAACAACATACCTGGCCCCCAGCCCCCACCCTATAACACTACGCGTTCGCAAGAGGGGCGTCGCGTTCGCGTAGAGCAGTCCCCCTATAGCTCAGCATTCGCGCCCGTACCCCTGCGTTCGTGTAGAATAAAACCCAAGCCACACTATTTACCCTTCACGTTCGCGTGCCCTTGGCCGCGTTCGCGAAGGGTATTACACCAGACATAAGAAACCTGCAACATCACACCAGATTTTTCATATTTTTCACTCCCCGTTAGCTACCCGAAACTCAGCCGAGCCCTCTGGGCTTAAAACCAAAGACACACACGACTCCCAAAACATCATACGGACTTGTTCAAGCTTTTAAATCATCAAAATATCATCAAAAACCATGAATCAAACCTCAAAACTCTTAGAATTTTCTCAAACTTCATAAACTTCTAAATTTCCCATTTTTGAGCCGAAACACGTCATTTCAAGTCCGTTTTACACCAAATTTCACAGAAGGACAAATAACATATAATAAACCTGTTCCGGGCTCCAGAACCATAATACGGGCCCGGTAACACGGTTTTCACACAATTATTCATTTTCAAATTCCTTTATTATTTTTAGAAAACAATTTTCTTTAAAAATTCATTTCTTGGGCTTGGGACCTCGGAATTCGATTCCGGGCATACGCCCAAGTCCCATATTTTCCTATGGACCCTCCGGGATCATCATATCATGGGTCTGGGTCCGTTTACCAAAAATGTTGACCAAAGTCAACTTTATTCAATTATCCAATTCAAAAATCCCATTTTTATCAAATTTTCACATAGAAGCTTCCCGGCTACTTGCCCGGGCTGCGCATGCATCTCGAGGTGAGATTAATGGAGGCTTTCGGGGCCTCGAAATATAGATTTAGCTGGAATTACTTAGGATGACCTTTTGGGTCATCACACTACACCTCCAGAATTGTTTGGTATTCCTCCACTTCCTATATTATCAAGCCCAGAACGAGGGTTTACCAGAGTTGTGTTTACTAGTGGTGGGGCCTGCACAACGTTAGGCAATCCACTTGAAAATGCACGCAAAGCATCACCGACTTGTTGAGCAATCATTTGCCTGAAGTTATCCTACTCGTTAGTCTGCTCCCGTTGTCCATCATTACGAGTGGTATACCTTTCAGTTGAATTGTCACGTGAGCGTGGTGGAGTCGATGTAGGCATACGGTGTGGTGGAGTTCCACCTTGTTGTCGTTCTTGGACTCCCTCATACACCTGAACAATTTCGTTAGTAGTTGAAATGCTTTGTTGCTAAAGATAAAAATTCGAAAATTTAACAGATTATCAGATTCCTGGTAAAGAAACCAATTTGTTTAACCAAAAAATAGTTTTTTTGGGGGTCAAAGTTAGTATCAAAGAAAATCGGGTTTCTAATAACCAAGTTTATTTCACTTTTCCAAGAATATGAAGTAAACTATTTTTCTTTTACATCGGAGAAAACCGTTACATCGTTGTATTCTTATTAATTTTATTCTCTTTCCAATGTTACAAATTGAACGTACAAAATAAGGTAAGGGCTTTTATATAAGGATACAACGATTTAACGGTTTCCCTCATTTAATTCCTACCCATTATATTATTAACTATATTAATAGCTCGTTACTGAAATTACACGTACCAGTTATGGTAGTAATAGGTAATGGCATGTAACCAGGGTTAATGCTGATTTTCTTTCCATATTCATAACATTTCATGAATCTTCCCCCTTTTATGACCTTCATTTATCTCATGACTATTTCTTATTTTCTAGTTGCATGATTTGGTTCCTTCTTCTGTAAATCCCGTGAGTATTTTTTTCCATACCTCATCATTCTTCTTTATTAACCTGATACAAATGCCACTTGTCATCATATCATTAATCTAGGTGTCATGCCTATTTTTCCACCTGTAACGACCCAGCCGGTTGTTTTGAGAGTTAGAGCCCCAATCCCCTAATAACTGCTTTCCCCACATTTGTTTCTGCTATTGGGACTTGCCGGAGTGATTAGTTATGGAATTCAGAGAGTTTTGGGACACATAGTCCCTAATTATGAGTTTAAGCCTTAGAATTTGGACCGTAGTCGGAACTGTGTGAAGACGGATCCAAAATGGAATTACGTTGACTCTTTTAGCTCCTTTGAGTGATTTTGGGGTTAGGATAGCATCCAGAATGTGTTTTCGAGGTCTGTAGTATATTTAGGCTTGAATTGGCGAAAGTTAGATTTTCAGCGATTTTGGCCGATAGGTGAAATTTTGACATCGGGCTCGGAACGGAATTCTGGAAGTGGATGTAGGTTCGTAGTGTCATTTGTGACCCGTGTGTCCAACTTGAGGTCATTCGGACGAGGTTTGATGTGTTTTGGCATCGTTGGTAGATTTTGAAAAATGCTAAGTTCTTAGGCTTGAATCCGTGTGTAATTCATGTTTTTGGTGTTGTTCGAGGTGGTTTGAAAGCTTGACTAAGTTTGTATGGTGCTATGGGACTTGTTGGTAGTTTTGGTTGAGGTCCCGGGGGCCTCGGTTGTGTTTCGGATGCTCAACAGGTCATTTTTGGACTTGGGATGATTGCTGGTTTGGCTGGTGTCTCCGACTGGTTTTTCTTCATCGGGATCGCGTGAGGGAGTTCTTGATCACGTAGAACAATTTGGAGGCCATATGGGTTAGTTCTTTGCGATCGCATAGAAAGGTACGCGATCGCGTAGGGTAGGAAAGTTGTGAATCGCGAACGCGTGGACTAGGCCGCATTCGCGTAGAATAATAAGGCGGAAAAGGGAAGCGGGTGTTAACCCTTCGCGATCGCGTGGGAGCAGTCGCGGTCGCGTAAGTCAGTGGAACCAAAGCATCGCGGTCGCATGGGTTGTGTCACGATCGCGTAGAGTAAAAAGTTAAGGCAGCGAAGTTGTTCTTCGCGATCGCGAGTGTACTTCCGCGATCGCGATTAAGGAAAATCTAGGCAGAATTAAAATGTTAAAAAATGAGGGTTTAAGTCATTTTTCACAATTTGGACTTGAGAGCTCGGGATTAGGCGATTCTTGAAGGGATTTTCACACGGGTGTTTGGGGTAAGTGATTCTTACTTAGTTTTGATTAATTCCCGTAATCTATGTTTAAATTCATCATCTAATTTCGGATTTGGGGTGAAAAATTGAGAAACTTTGAGAAAAGTTCCTAGGACGAGTTTTTGGGTTTTGATCGAGAATTTGGTATCGGATTTGAGTATATTTGGTATGGTTAGACTCGTGAGTGAATGGGTGTTCGGAATTTAACTGATTTCGAGAGTGGGCCCGAGGGACTTTTGGGGGCGATTTTCCTAATTTTGCATTTTAGCTTCGAATTGATTAGTTAAATTAGTTACTTAAAGTTATATTTACATTATGCAATTAATTTGAATATATTTGGGCCATTTGGAGTCGGGTACTCGTGGCAAGAACATGATTTCAAGTTTAATTGAGTTGTTGAGGTAAGTGGCTTGCCTAACCCTATGATGGGGACTTCCCCTTAGGTTGTTTGATAATAATTGTTGTGTGGGCGATGTGTACGTGAGGTGACGAGTACGTACACGAGATGTTATTGCTAAAATCCCACTTTTCCTTCTTAATTCATACATTGCTATTTCTGCTGTTAAATTGCATTAACGTGTTAAATTGTTTAGCCTAGATTAGAAAAGCATGTCTACCTGTCTAATTGCCTATCTGATGCTCTGTGCGCCATGCTTAGTTAGATTACTGTTCTTCCTTACCTGTGATTAGATGAACTGTATAAATTGATGACATGCCTGTCATTTATCTTGCATCGCATATTTAAATTGGGACTACAGACGTATTTCGGGAGATCCCCCTGTATTGAATATTTATTTTTGGGACTACGGACGTATTCCGGGAGATTCCCATGTACTACATATTTATTTTGGGACTACAGACGTATTCCGGGAGATCCCTCTGTACTGCATATCATCTGGAACTAGGGGACGGTATCCCAGGAGAATTCCACTTGTGTTTACCTTGTTCTGTGCCGAGAGCTCCCTTTTATTGTTAAGTTTCTCGAACTTTTACTTAAAATGTTTTACGGTAGAATTTACTCATCTATTTTACTGTTTTAAATTATTTTATATTGATTCCAGCAGGGCCTTAACCTAACCTTGTCACTACTTGACCGGGGTTAGGCTTGACACTTACTGGGTAACAAATGTGCTGTGCTCATGCCCTTTCATGCACATGTTTACGTGTGCAGATCTAGGTATGAGCTGTCAGCCTCGTGGATAGTATTGCTGCTTATTCTAGGAGACTGCGAGGTATTTCTGTCGTGTCCGCAGAATCCTCAGAGTCCCCTTCCATTCTATCGCATAGAGGTTTTCTTATGCACATTCCAGACTTGTTAGAGCTACAGTAGTTATTAGAGGCTTGTCATTTTTGGTGACATTCCGGGTCTTTGGGATAAATATTTTGTACATGCCGAGCGACATCGTTATGATTATTCAGATTATGTCCTTAATTTCTTTATTTATTATATTTTTTATTAAGTTTTATCCGCAAAATTAGGCTTACCTAGTCGTAGAGACTAGGTGCCGTCACGATACCTTTTGGAGGGTAAATTGGATCGTGACACCACCAATACAAACGCGGAGAGACTAATCATGCATCTATTATGAAGAAAATTCTTGAACAAGAATATTTCAATAGATCATAAGTTCGTCAATTTGGTTAATTCTTGGTAACCATATATTGGCTTATGGAAAAGTGTAATCATAACTCTAATAATTGAATGGATTGAAAGCGTATTTAACATGTCAAGAAAGAAAACCCGCCAAAACCAAAAACACCAATAAAATGAAAAAAAAACAAAAAAAAAAGTTTGGTGATTAAAAACTGAACCAAATCAAACACATAACACCCGTAACCACAAAGCGAGAACCATTGGAAGGACCGAAGAAGACATCTTTGCTGATATGCAAGAAGAGAGAAAAAGAAAATGGCAAAACTTGAACTTAATTCCAGAGCTTCAACACTATCCTGACTGTTTGCCGAAATAATCAAGATAACCATAATTCCATGTAATGTACGTGTGTCTTAGTTTTATATTTTTAATAACATACAAGCCCTCTATCACTTTCTGATAATGGAATAAAGAAAACTTCCACGTTGGAAAATGTAAATCCGAATGATAAAATTCTTTTATACGATGAATCAGAAAAGAGAAGGTACTTAACCTGGAACAGGGGAGTACTAAATAGAATTGAGGCTTAGAAGTTTTCTATGAGACTCAAAACTGGAAATGCTTCCCGCCTTTCAAATCTCATGGACGCTAATGCTTCCTATCTTTCAAATCAAAGCTCTCCCAGTTGAATAATCTTACAAGCGACAAAGTACTTTATTATCAGTAAACAACAATAACTATGTGAAACAAGAGTCTCCCTCGGAGAATAAAATGACCCAAATGAAAAATGGGGAAAGGAAAATAACATTCTTCAGACAAACATTTAACAACCCGTTAACCTGAGCGATTTTGGTTTGGATGTTTGACAAAAGAACACATTCATGGACCTAGTTCATGCACAATGTACACATGTCATGGTCAGTATTAAGCAAAATACATGCACGTGCAAGGGATAAGTATAAGTGGTTATTTTTGACATTCTCTGAAAGAAAAGATTGCATAATTGATAAGGAGCAGGACTCTTCAAGTGAAAAAAACTCTATCCTATATAAGGAAAGAGTTAAAAATTGAAGTTAACTAGAACTCTTCCACCAAGGATGAGTAAAGCATCAGGTTTCTAAATAATCCTAATCCTACTAACTCTCTCTCTCTATATCAGTTGTGTTCTCTTTTACAGGTGACGCACACACGCTGAGGTTAAGCAACAATTGAGAGCAAAATAGCAAGGCATTTTTCAAGCAATTCATGTATGTTTCAAGAGTGCGAACCCGAAACTACATGAACCAGATAGAAGAATCGGTTCTATATGTCTGTCTTTTTTTCTAGTTCAATGGTAGTAGGAGATTTTGAGTTGGGCCTTTCAGGTTTTCTTAGAAGCATTTGTACTTGGTGAGTTGTGTTGTTCAAGTTTGAGTTAACTTGAAGCAGTCGTAACATCCAGTGTCTTGTTTCTACAAGGGTAGAGTTTAATCTTTAGGTTTACAAGTGGTTTGTAAACATTGTTGTTTGGCTCAGAGTTGTAGTGAAGTTTTGGGAAAAATCCTACTAAGAAGTAGGTATTTGTTTTTTCACCTTTTGAGAGGGGTGTTTTCCACATAAAAATACCTGTGTTCTTTACATTCTGCATTACTTATTCTGCAATTTTAGGTTAAGGACATAGAAGAACCAGATTCTTTTATAATCTAGTGCACGCGAAAATAAAACATCACACAAATCACCCCACTAAGTGGTATTGAAGTATAAAACATCAATTGGTATCAGACCAAGTTAACCTTGAAGAGTTTAACACCTTAAGAAAAGATCAAGATGAGTGCACCACCTGAAAATTGGGAAGGGCAATCCCCCGTTAGGCAACCACTCTTCAATGGATAGTATTACTCATAATGGAAAACAAGGATGCGAGATCACATACAAGAAGAAAATACAAGCTATGGGATATAATCACCGATTGTCCACTGCCAACACTGAAGAAAAATGCTGAAGGTGAGGATGTTCCAAAGACAAGAGCTGACTATAATGCTGAGGACTTGAAGAAGTGGGAGAAAAATGCTAAAGCCAAGAAATGGCTTGCCTGTGGACTTGGTCCTATTGAGTACATCAAAATCCAAGGCTACTCCACTACCAACCAAATATGGGACACATTGCAAGTGGCCCATGCAGGAACAACTCATGTAGAAAGATCAAGAGGAACCTTGATGTTTTCCCAATATGAAAACTTTTCCATGAGAGATGGAGAAACCATTCTAGAGATGTGCACAAGGTTCGCTACCTTGACAAATGAACTAAAGTATCTTATAAGGATTATGACTGAAGAATAAAGGGCTGAGAAGATCTTAACTAGGGTCTTACCAATCACTTGAGAAAGCAAGATCGCTTTCATTCAGGAACCAAAGAACATTGCTACACTTCCTTTGGATGAGTTGATTAGAAATATCAAAGCTTATGAACTTAGAAGGCAAACCAAGAAGATGGATATACCTAAGAAGGAAAAGATCTTGGCACTCAGAATCACTGGAGGTTTTGATTTAGAAGATGAAATGGAAATGATTACCAAAGACTTCAAGAAGTACCTAAGAAGAGGAAAGGGTTTTTCAAGAAGTGGAAGCTATAACAAGACCAAAGCTCCAGAGAAGCAGGCAAATGACAGATGCTATAAATCTGGAAAGCCTCACCACATGATCAAGAACTATCCCTTGTGGGATATTGAATGGAAACAGGAAAGAGATACACAAAGGAACAGTAAGAAGGAATAGGTTTATCACAAGAGAGTCAACAACAAAGGATCAACCTGTAACGACCGGACCGATCGTTTTGAGAGATTAGCCCCGTTTTCCCCATTTTTGCTTCATTTTGTGTGGTTCAGCCCTTTCATGTGGTGTTAGGTTGGTTGGCTCGGGTTAGGAGTGGTTGTGGAGAGAAATGAGACGCTTAGTCTCTTAACTTAGCAAAATAGTTGGAAAAGTCAACCGGAAGTTGACTTATAGGTATATGATCTCGAAATGTTGTTTTTATGGTTCAGATAACTTCGTTAGGTGATTTGGAACTTAGAAGTGCGTTCGGAATGTTATTCGGAAGTCCGTGGTAGAATTAGGCTTGAATTGGCGAAACTAGATTTTTGGCGATTTCCGATCGGCGGTGAAAAATTAGCTATCATAGTCGGAATGGAATTCCGAAAGTTGGAATAGGTTTGTAGTGTCATTTGTGATGTGTGTGCAAATTTTTGGGTCATTCAGACGTGGTTTGGTTGGTTTCGACATCAATGGCGAATTTTCGGAAGTTTATAAATCCTTAGACTTGAATTCGGGGTTAATTTGGTATTTTGATGTTGTTTTGGGTGATTCGAAGGCTAGACTAAGTTTTAATGATATTATGGGAAATTTTGGCATGGTTGGTTGAGGTACCGAGGGCTTCGGGTGTGTTTCGGATGCTCAACGGGCCATTTTTGGACTTGGGAAATTGGCAGATTTTGCTGGTGATTTCTTCTGGTGTTCTTCTACGCGCGCAGGAGTACGTTCGCGATCGCGTAGGCTTATTGGGTGCTGAGGTGATTTTGTTCTATGCGATCACAGGGACAAGATCGCGATCACATAGTTCTACGGAGCTATGCATCGCAAACACGTGGTTAGTTTCGCGTTCGCGTAGTGTATTGTAGCTGCGGGAGTGCAGGGGCGATTGTGCTTCACGATCGCGAGTTTGAGGTTGCGATCGCATAGGTTTGTTTGGCAGAGGTTTGCGATCGCGTAGAGTAAAGTGATGAGGCAGCGTGTTTTTCTTCGCGATCGCGAGGCTATTTCCGCAATTGCGATGAAGAAATGTCTGGGCAGAATATTTAAAGTTCAAAATCGAGGGCTTAGTCTAAAATTCCAAAATTTCAATAAACATATCGGGAGAAGGCGATTTTGGAGGGGATTTGCGGTAGAGTGATTGGGGTAAGTGTTCTTCACTCAAATTTGGTTTAATTCAATGATTATGTCTTGATTTTTATCATTTAATTTGGGAATTTGGGGTGAAAATTTGGGGGAAATGGAAGAGGATTGGAGAGTTGATATTGGGGATTTGGATGGCCATTTGATGTCAGATTTTGATGAATTTGATATGGGTAGACTCGTGAGTGAATAAGGATTCAATTTTTGTAATTTTTATCGGATTCTGAGACGTGAGCCCGGGGCCCAAGTTTGGTCAATTTTGGGATTTTTGATTAAATTTGATTATTTTCGCGTGGGTTTTGTTCCTTTAGCGTATATTGATGATATGAATATGGTTTCGAATAGATTCGTAGAGATTTGACGCCGAATCGAGCGGAAAGGGAATCACAGAGTAGATTTTAATCCGCTTTGAGGTAAGTAACTCTTCCAAACTTGGTTCTAAGGGTTCGAAACCCCGAACGATACGTTATATGATTGTATTTGAGGTGACGCACATTCCAAGTGACGGGCGTGAGGGCGTGAACCGTGAGTATGGTAACATGGATTCATTCCACGACTCTATTTAGTGACTCTATTGTTGATTTCCACACGATTGTTAATGTGATTGAATACAAACATGCTAGAAATCATGCTAGATGTTATGTTAAGGCTTAGTGCCAATACTGTTGAGACTAGAGTGGTTGCTTATTACTGCCATTCATGTATTTCATTGATATTATTTACTCAGCCTTGTTATTGCATATCATATCATGTCTCAGTCTCGGTAATTGCTGTTTTACACATCTTATCATTGATTCGGGCTAGTTCATGCATTATGAGCCCGTGTGAGCGCGACTGGAGAGTGATGATTGAGTGGGGCCGAGAGCCTGATATTGAGTGACAGTTATTGGATCGGGCTGCACGCTGCAACATGTACATTGATTTATGCCTAGATCTGACTTATGATAGCGCTTGGGCTGTAGGAGCCCCTACGGAGTCTGTAACACACCCCCATTGAGCATTGTGATGATATTGAGGGATGGATCTTCCCTGGACATGGATCTTGTCCGAGTGTTTGTACCCGGAGATGGATCTTCTCCGTGGGGCTGGATTGGCCTTCCTCTATACTGGGTGACTACTGTCATACGTGTATATATTCTAGGATTGATCTTCCCTGGGCCATGAGAGCCATATACAGTACTGAGTGGACTTGTACACGAGAGTGGGAGCACTTTGTGCATTTCATACAGTTGATGCATTGGCATGTAGAGTACACTGTGTTATATATATGTTTAATTGAACGAAATTGTACTTATCTTGTCACTTGACTGTTAGTCAATTGAAAGCATGTCTAATTTTCTGTACTTCGATTTTTTTTGTGATAAATGTGGAGGTTTAGTCCGTCACTACCTCTCAGCTCACTGTTCTGGTCCGTTACTTACTGAGTTGGTGTACTCACGTTACCACTTGCACCTTGTGTGCAGATCCAGATACATCGGGACCCGGTAGCGGCTGCTGATTGTTGACAGAGTTCCAGCTGGAGACTTCGAGGTAGATGCTGGCGATTGTAGCCTCGTTTTCTGCTTCCTTATCCTCCTTGTCATATTTTACTATTTCAGACAGTGTTTCGTCCAATTTGTATTTCGACATTAGTAGTTGTATCAGATTATGACTCGAGTGACACTAGTGTTGGGACTTATTTTTGTGTTTTACTGATATTCGAATTTTTAAACGTCTATGAATGAGATTTTTATTATAAATTTATGGTTTTCTTGAAAGAAGTAAAATTATTTGAACTGTGTGGCTTGCCAGATTCCACGATAGGAGCCATCACGACCGGGGTGGTTTTGGGGTCGTGACAAGTTGGTATCAGAGCCTAGGTTACATAGGTCTCACGAGTCATGAGCAGGTTTAGTAGAGTCTCGCGGATCGGTACAGAGACGTCTGTACTTATCTTCGGGAGGACGCAGAACCCTTAGGAAAAATCTCACATTCTTGAATTCTTATCGTGCGAATCTGTTGATTCTGGTAACTAAACTTCTGTTGTTTCATTGTCTCACTGATGGTGAGGACACGTGCTATCGGGCAGGGCGATCAACCATCAAAGGAACCCACGAGGGGTCGAGGTTGCGGTCAAGGCCGTAGTAGAGGTAGAGGTGCAACCAGCGCAGCTGCCGGGGCGGTACCTATAGACCCACCTATTATTTCAGATCAAGTGCAAGCCACAGATGTTCCAGCGGGACAGGCCCAGGCACCGACAATACCTATTGTTATTCCGGGTCTTCAGGAGACCTTGGCCCAAGTTCTGACCATGTGCACCAGTCTTGCACAGGCGGTCGCTGTTTCTATTACAGTCGCTACTTCTCAGGCCGGGGAAGGCACTCACACTCCCACTGCCCGTACACTTGAGCAGTTCATTAAGGAACTTCAGACACCGGGGGCAGCTCCAGCCCAGCCGGTTGCATCTACTCAGGAATATGTGGTTCCAGTTATGGCTGGCGACGAGCAGCGTAGAGTGGAGAGAGTTGGTAGACTTCAGCCTCCGACTTTCAGTAGTGCTGAGGGCGAGAATGACCAGGGTTTCTTAGACAAGTGTCAGAGGATTCTTCGTACAACAGGGATATTGGAGACCAGTGGGGTCTCGTTTACTACTTTCTAGTTTTCAGGAGATATATTTACTCGGTGGGAGTCTTATGAGAGGCGTAGGCTTGTTGGTGCAGTTCCCCTTACTTGGCAGAAGTTTTCCACTCTCTTCTTAGAGAAGTATGTACCACAGTCCCGCAGAGAGGAGCTGCGCAGACAGTTTGAGCAACTGCGTCAATATGATATGATTGTGATGCAGTATGAGAAGAGGTTTTCGGAGTTAGCTCGTCATGCTATTGAGTTGCTTCCTACATAGAGGGAGCAGATCAGGAGGTTTGCGGATGGCCTCACCTATCAGCTTCAGATTCTTATGACCAGAGAGAGGGTATCAGGTGCTACTTTTGAGCAGGTTGTTGATATTGCCCGAGATATTGAGCCAGTTCATCGCCAGGAGTGAGATGAGGGAGAGGCCAAGAGGCCTTGGGATCTGGTATCTTTGGTAGTGTTCCCTACAAGGGCCAGTTTCAGCATAGCATAGGTCGCCCATTTAGACCTACTTAGCCAGCTCGCCTAGCTTACAGTGGTGCATCATTGGGGCATGGTCCCCGTAGTTCTCATCCGGGCCACTCATCATTCAGCGCCCTTCCAGCCCAGAGCTCATCCCGTGCACCAACGGTTTAGAGTTCGTTTATTCCTGGTTCTTCTAGTGGTTATCCTGGTGCTAGGGGTTCCCTTCAGTCCCCACCGCCATTTGCCGAGAGGGGTTTCTTCGAGTGTGGAGATCAGAGTCATATCAAGAGGTTTTGTCCCCATCATTTGGGAGGTTCATCTCAGTAGAGGAGTCAGCCATCAGATTCAGCACCAGTCACTTCACCACCCGCCCATCCAGCTAGGGGTGAGGGTCAGACAGCTAGAGGTCACCCTAGAGGGGGAGGTCGATCAAGTGGTGTACAGGCTCTTTTTTATGCACTCAAGCTAGACCAAATGCTATGGCCTCAGATGTAGTGCTTACAAGTATTGTTTCAATTTGTCACCGAGATGTTTCAGTTATTTGATCCTTGTTCCACATATTCCTATGTTTCGCCGTATTTTGCTCATTCACTGGATATGCCCCGCGAGACCTTAGTTACATCTGTTCATATGTTGACTCCGGTGGGCGATGCTATTATTGTGGACCGCATATATCGGTCATGTGTGGTATCTATTGGGGGCCTGGAGACCTGAGTGGATCTGTTATTGCTTAGCTTGGTTGATTTTGATGTGATATTGGACATGGATTGGCTATCTCTGTTCCATGCTGTTCTAGATTGTCACGCTAAGACCGTGACCTTAGCGATGCCAGGATTTTCGAGGGTTGAGTGGAGAGGTTCCATTGATTATGTGCCTAGTAGGGTGATTTCATACCCGAAGGCTCAACGCATGGTGGAAAAAAGGATGTTTATCTTATTTGGCTTTTGTGTGGGATGTCAGTGCTGAGACGCCCACTATTGATTCTGTTCCTGTAGTCCATGATTTTCCGGACGTGTTTCCTGCAGATCTTCCGGGCATGCCACCTGACAGAGATATTGATTTTGGTATTGATTTGGTGCCAGACACTCAACATATTCCATTCCACCGTATCGTATGGCACCGGTGGAATTGAAGGAATTGAAAGAGCAGCTTCGGGAACTCCTAGATAAGGGGTTCATTCGGCCTAGTATGTCACCTTGGGGTGACCCGGTGTTATTTGTGAAGAAGAAGGATGGTTCCATCATAATGTGTATTGACCACAGGCAATTGAATAAGCTTACAATCAAGAATAACTATCCTTTGCCTCGCATTGATGATTTGTTTGACCAGCTTCAGAGAGTCAGGGTGTTCTCTAAGATTGATTTGAGATTCAGGTATCATCAGTTGAAGATTCGGGATTCTGATATTTCTAAGACAACTTTCAGGACCCGTTATGGCCACTATGAGTTTTGGTGATGTCTTTTGGGCTGACCAGTTCCCTAGTAACGTTCATGCATTTGATGAACATCGTATTTCAACCTGATTTTTACTCTTTTGTTATTGTGTTCATTGATGAAATCCTGGTGTACTCTCGAATCCAGGAGGAGCATGCTCATCATTTGAGAGTTGTATTGTTGAGATTGAGGGAGGAGAAGCTTTATGCAAAATTCTCCAAGTGCGAGTTTTGGCTTGGCTCGGTAGCTTTCTTGGGGCACGTGGTGTCCAGTGATGGTATTCAGGTTGATCCAAGAAAGATAGACGTGGTGCAGAGTTGGCCCAGACCGTCATCAACTATAGAAATTAGGAGCTTCCTTGGTTTGGCGGGCTATTACCGTCGCTTTATGGAGGGGTTTTCTTCTATTGCTTCGCTATTGACCAAATTGACCCAGAAGGGTGCTCCGTTCAGGTGGTCGGACGAGTGTGAGGAGAAATTTCAGAAGCTCAAGGCTACTTTGACCACAACTCCAGTGTTAGTATTGCCATCAACTTCAGGTTCTTATACCGTGTATTAAGTTATTGCCATCAGCTTCAGGTTCTTATACCGTGTATTGTGATGCCTCGAGGATAGGCATTGGTTGTGTATTGATGCAGGAGGGTAGGGTGATTGCTTACGCCTCGCGCCAGTTGAAGACTCATGAGAAGAATTATCCGGTGCATGTTCTCGAGTTAGCAACACTTGTTCACGCCTTGAAGATTTGGCGTCATTATTTGTATGGAGTGCATTGTGAGGTTTTTACTGATCACTGTAGTCTACAACATTTGTTTAAGCGGAAGGATCTGAATTTGCGCCAACGGAGATGGTTGGTGCTTCTCAAGGACTATGATATCATTATTCTATACCATCGGGGGAAGGCCAATGTAATGACTGATGCCTTTAGTTGCCGAGCAGAGAGTTTGGGGAGCCTAACATACCTTCCAGCAGTAGAGAGACCTTTAGCACTTGATGTTCAGGCCTTAGCAGGACAGTTTGTGAGGTTGGACTTATCGGAGCCCCGCTGGATATTGGCTTACGTAGCCTCCAAGTCTTCTCTTTATGAACGTATTAGAGAGCTCTAGTATGATGACCCACACTTGCTTGTTCTTCAGGATATGGTCTGACGAGGTGATGCCAGAGATGTAGCTATTGGCGATGATGGTGTGATGAGGATGCAAGGTCGGATATGTGTGCCTAATGTGGATGGTCTTCGAAAGTTGATTCTAGAAGAGGCTCACAGCTCGTGGTATTCCATCCACCCGGGTGCCGCGAAGATGTATCAGGATCTGAGACATCATTATTGGTGGAGACAGATGAAAAAGGATATTGTTGGATTTGTAGATCGGTGTCTCAACCGTTAGCAGTTCAAGTATGAGCACTAGAGACCATGTGGATTGCATTAGAGGTTGGATTTTTCGGAATGGAAGTGGGAGCGGATCACCATGTACTTTGTAGTTGGGCTCCCATGGACTTCGAGGAAGTTTGATGCTATTTGGGTTATTGTGAATCGGCTGACCAAGTCCGCGCGCTTCATTCCTGTCGGTACTACCCATTCTTCAGAGCGGTTAGCTGTGATTTATATCTGGGAGATTGTTCGATTGCATGGTGTTCCGGTTTCCATCATTTCTGATAGAGGTACTCAGTTCACATCACCGTTTTGGAGGGTCGTGCAGAGAGAGTTGGGTACTCAGGTTAAGTTGAGCACAACTTTTCATCCTCAAACGGACGGGTATTCTGAGCGCACAATTCAGATATTGGAGGACATGTTGCGCGCGTGTGTTATTGATTTTGGGGGTTCATGGGACCAGTTTCTGCCACTCGTGGAGTTTGAATATAATAATAACTATCAGTTGAGTACCTTAGATGGCCCCGTATGAGGCTTTATATGGGAGGAGGTGTAAATCTCCGGTCGGTTGGTTTGAGTCGGGTGAGGCTAGACTCTTAGGCGTAGATTTGGTACAACATGCTTTAGATAAAGTGAAGTTGATTTAGGAGCGGCTTCGCACGGCGTAGTCTAGGCAGAAGAGCTATGCGAACCTGAAGTTCTGGGATGTATCTTTCACGGTTGGAGAGAAGGTTTTGTTGAAGGTGTCACCCATGAAGGGTGTTATGCAGTTCGGGAAGAGGGGTAAGTTGAGTCCCCGGTTCATTGGGCCTTTGAGGTGCTTTAGAGGGTTGGGGAGGTAGATTATAGACTTGCTTTGCCACCTAGCATGTCGAGTGTGCATCCGGCATTTCATTTTTCCATACTTCGGAAGTATGTTGGTGACCTGTCTCATGTTTTGGACTTCAGCACGGTTCAACTAGAGGGTGATATGACTTAAGAGGTGGAGCTAGTAGCTATTTTGGGTCGACAGGTCCGAAGGTTGAGGTCTAAGGATATAGCTTCAGTGAATGTGCAGTGGAGAGGGCATCCAGTGGAAGAGGCCACCTGGGAGACCGAGTGGGAGATGCAGAGCAGATATCCACACCTATTTGAGACTCTAGGTATGCTTCTAGACTCGTTCGAGGACGAACGTTTGTTTAAGAGGGGGAGAATGTAACGACCCGACCGATCGTTCTGAGAGATTAGCCTCATTTTCCCCATTTCTACTTCATTTTGTGTGGTTCAACCCTTTCATGTGGTGTTAGGTTGGTTGGCTCGGATTCGGAGTGGTTGTGGAGAGAAATGAGACACTTCGTCTCATAACTTGGCTAAGTTGTTGGAAAAGTCAACTGGAAGTTGACTTATAGGTATATGATCTCGGAATGTAGTTTTTATGGTTCGGATAGCTTCATTAGGTGATTTGGGACTTAGGAGTGTGTTCAGAATGTTATTCGGAGTTCCGTGGTAGAATTAGGGTTGAATTGGCGAAATTGGATTTTTGGCAATTTTTGATCGGCAGTGGAAAATTAGCTATCGGGTTCGGAATGGAATTCCAAAAGTTGGAATAGGTTCTTAATTTCATTTGTGATGTGTGTACAAAATTTCAGGTTATTCGGACGTGGTTTGGTTGGTTTCGGCATCGTTGACGAATTTCGGAAGTTTAGAAATCCTTAGGCTTGAATGCAGGGTTAATTTGGTATTTTGATGTTGTATTGGGTGATTTGAAGGCTCGACTAAGTTTGAAAGATGTTATGGGATGTGTTGGAGTGGTTTGTTGAGGTCCCGAGGGCCTCGAGTGTGTTTTGGATGCTCAACGGGCCATATTTGGACTTGGGAAATTAGCAGATTTTGTTGTTTTTTTGTGTTCTTCTACGCGATCGCAGAAGTACGTTCGCGATCGAGTAGGCTTATTGGGTGCTTAGGTGATTTTTTTCTACGCGATCACATGGATAGGATCGCGATGGCGTAGTTTTGCGGAGCTTTGCATCGCGAACGCGTGGCCAGTGTCGCGTTTGCATAGTGTATTGGAGTTGAAGGAGTGCAGGGGCGTTTGTGCTTCGTGATCGTGAGTTTGAGGTTGCGATCGCGTAGGTTTGTTTGGCAAAGGTTCGCGATCGCGTGTGGACTTCCGCGATAGCATAAAGTAAAGTGATGAGGCATCCTGTTTTTGCTTCGCGATCGCGAGGCTATTCCGTGATCGCGATGAAGAAATGTCTTGGCAGAATATTTAAAGTTCAAAATCGAGGGTTTAGTCTAAAATTCCAAAATTTCAGTAGAGAGCTCGGGAGAAGGCGATTTTGGAGGGGATTTTCGGTAGAGTGATTTGGATAAGTGTTCTTCACTCAAATTTTGTTTAATTCCATGATTATGTATTGATTTTTATCATTTAATTTGGGAATTTGGGTTGAAAATTGGGGGACAATGGAAGAGAATTGGAGAGTTGGATGGCCATTTGATGTCGGATTTTGATGAATTTGATATGGGTAGACTCGTGAGTTAATAAGGATTCTAGTTTTGTGATTTTTATCGGATTCCGAGCCGTGGGCCTGGGGGCCGGGTTTGGCCAATTTTGGATTTGATGAAATTTGATTACTTTTGCGTGGGTTTTGTTCCTTTAGCTTATATTGATGATATGAATCTGGTTTTGAATAGATTCTTAGCGATTTGAGTCCAAGTCGAGCGGCAAGGGCATCACAGAGTATATTTTCATCCGATTTGAGGTAAGTAACACTTCCAAACTTAGTTCTGAGGGTTCAAAACCCCGAACAATACGCTATATGATTGTATTTGAGGTGACGCACATGCCAAGCGACGAGCATGAGGGCGTGCACCGTGAGTATGGTAACCTGGATTCATTCCACGACTCTGTTTAGTGACTCTCTTGTTGATGTCCGCATGATTCTCAATGTGATTAAATACAAACATGCTAGAAATCATGCTAGATGTTATGTTAGGACTTTATGCCAATATTGTTGAGACCCGAGTGGTCGCTTATTACTGTCATTCATGTATTTCATTTATGTTATTTACTTAGTCCTGTTATTTCATATCATATCATGTCTCAGTCTCGGTAATTATTGTTTTGCACATCTTATTATTGATACGGGCTAGTTCATGCATTGTGAGCCCGTGTGAGCGAGACTGGAGAGTGATGACTGAGTGGGGACGAGGGCCCGATATTGAGAGACAATTATCGGATCGGGCTGCACGCTGCAGCATGTACATTGATTTATGCCTGGATCTGGCTTATGATAGCGCTTGGGCTGTAGGAGCCCCTCCGAAGTCTGTAACACACACCTAGTGAGCGCAGTGATGATATTGAGGGATGGATCTTTCCTGGAAATGGATCTTGTCCGAGTGTTTGTACCCGGAGATGGATCTTCTCTGTGGGGCTGGATTGGCATTCCTCTTTACTGGGTGACTACTGTCATATGTGTATATATTTTGGGATGGATCTTCCCATGGCCATGAGAGCCATATACAGTAATGAGTGGACTTGTACTCGAGAGTGCGGGCACTTTGTGCATTTCATACAGTTGATGCATTGGCATGTAGAGTACACTGAGTTATATATATGTTTAATTGAACGAAACTGTACTTATCTTGTCACTTGACTGTTAGTCAATTGAAAGCATGTCTAATTTTCTGTACTTCGATTTTTTTTGTGACAAATGTGGAGGTTTAGTCCGTCACTACTTCTCAACCCACAGTTTGGGCCCGTTAGTTACTGAGTTGGTGTACTCGCATTATCCCCTGCACCTTGTGTGCAAATTCGGGTACATCGGGACCCGGTAATGGTTGCTGTCTGTTGACAGAGTTCTATTCGGAGACTTCGAGGTAGCTGCTGGCGATCGCAACCTCGTTTTCTCCTTCCTTATCCACCTTGTCGTATTTTACTATTTTAGATAGTGTTTTTTCCATTTTGTATTTCGACATTAGTAGTTGTATCAGCTCATGACTCGGTGACAACAGTGTTGGGACTTATTTTTGTGTTTTACTGATATTCAACTTTTTAAACGTCTATGAATGAGTTTTTTATTATAAATTTATGGTTTTCTTGAAAGAAGTTAAATTATTTGAACGGTGTGGCTTGCCTGATTCCACGATAGGCGCCATCACGACCGGGGCGGTTTTGGGGTGGTGACACAACCAAGGCAATGGTTGCTTCTTGGGGAGACAACTCATATGAGAGCTCGGATGATGATGATGATGATGAGAGAGATCTAATGGCTATTAGAAAATCCGATGAAGAACCTGAGGCAAGTGTCTTTCAATTGAAAGATGAGATTAAGTTTCTATATAAAGAAAGATTATCTAAATTACTGGTAGAGTTTATTGATGAGTCTGAAGAAGTGAATAATGAAAAGGAACAATTGTCAAATGAGTGTGTCATTTTGAAAGTAAAGTGCAAAAAGTTGGAACTTAGGGCTTGTGAAACTGAAAATGAAAATACTCTTTTGAAGAACCAGGTTCATGCACTTGACAAAACTGTTTTAGAACTTAGGTCTGAAAATTTTAAATCAAAGTTAGGAACATGTAAACAAATAGTTGGTGACACACAACTCACAATTGATAAATATTTAGGAAAGGTAAAAGATGAGTTATATAAAAGAGATGAACATGTAAGAGTTTTGATAGAGGACCTAACTACGGTTAGGCATGAGCTAAATAGAACATGTAAATGGAACAGGTCCTCTGATGCACTTTCATGGCTACAAGAAAATCATAGTAGCAACATAAGGGGACTTGGCTTTGGGAACTCTGCACCTAAATGGAATCCCAAAAACAAGTACCTCACACTCCCTAAGAATAAAATGTGCACTCACTATGGTAACTCTAGTAACTATAAAAGTGAATGCACTGCAATGGGAAAAGTAAGTCAAAGGAACAAAATTTTTGTTTTAGGAAAAAATAGGCTACCAAGATGGGCTAAAAAAAATTGATTTAGTTTTTGCCTATAGAAAGGGGCCCAAACTAGTTTGGGTTCCTAAGACTAGACCCTGATTTCCTTTTGCAGGTCTATGTGAAAGAGAGCAGCCAATATGGTAGATGGATAGTGGTTTCTCAAAGCACTTGACACAAGAACCTGCTCCTTTAACTTCCGGGCCTTAAAAGAGGTAATATGTCCTTTGAAAATTGAAAGAGATGTGAGATCATTGGAGTTGGGAAGGTACGTAAATATGACTCTCTCTCTCTCTATTGAGAATGTCTATTTGATAAATTGACTGAAATACAACTTGATAAGTGTATCACAATTGTGTAATAGAGGAAACATGGTAGTCTTCACCACTACAAAATGCTTTGTGATAAATCTTACCGTTGAAAAATAGTTTTGCAGGGAAAAAGAGTGAACAACATATATGTGGTGGATCTGTTCACACTTTTAGATAATAAACTCACTTGCTGAAGTGTGTTGGACAATGATCCTCTCATGTGGCATAATAGACTTGGACATGCAAGTCTGAGTCAATTCAACAAACTAGTCTCCAAGGATTTAGTGATAGGGCTGCCTAATATTAAGTTCAAGGAAGATAAATTTTGTGAGGCGTGTGCAAGGGGAAGCAGGTAAGATCCTATTTTAAAAGTAATAAAATGGTAAGTACCACCAGGTCGATGAAACTGGTCCATATCGATCTGTGTGGACCAATGAGGACAATGAGCAAATGGGGTAAGAGATATGTTAGGGTGTTTGTTGATTATTACTGTAGGTTTACTTGGACAATGTTTTTAACATCTAAAGATGAAGAATATGACATGTTCACTTCATTAGTTAGAAAAACTCAGAAACAACTAGGTAATCAACTTGCATCAATTAGGTCTGATCATAGTACAGAGTTTGAGAATGCCAAGTTTTTCTGAAATTTGTGACGAGCATGGAATATACCATAATTTCTCTGCTCCTAGAACTCCACAATAAAATGGAGTAGTTGAAAGAAAGGATAGGACCTTGAAGAAATTGTAGAACTATGTTACTTGCTAGTAAGCTGCCCCATAGTTTCTGGGCAGAAGCTTTGAACACTACATGCTACATCATAAATAGGTGCATGACTATACCTCTTGTTATGAAAACTCATATGATTTACATAAAGAGAGAAAGCATATATCCCATCTTAGGGCATTTGGATGCAAGTGCTTTGTGAATAATAATAGAAAAGATTTCCTAGGAAAGTTTGATCCTAGAAGTGATGAGGGGGTATTCTTGGGATATTGTTTACATAGTAAACAAAATATGATATACAATAAAAGAACTAAGTGTGTAGAAGAAAGTGTACATGTTGTTTTTGATGAAACTAACATTCTTTCTGAGAGGCAGGAACAAGATGATGAAGAGAATGGGCTGACAAGAAATTCAAATGATGAAATCACAGTCCAGCCAGAAGCTGCATCACAGGAAGGAACAGATGATGGAACATGTCCTTCCACCCAGCGAAACCTGACAGGGGGAACGAGCCAGAGAGGAACTGATCCACAAACCTCGAGGGAACCTGTCCATTAAACTGTTACTCAATAACAAATCAATGAAGGAACATCCATATAAAACAGTTGGTTTTGAAACCTTACAAGTATCAAATTTCTCATCCCATTGGGAACATAATCACTTATCCAACCTATGGAATCGAAACCAGATCTTCTTTAAAGAATCTCTGTTCTTTTGATGCTTTTTCTATCTCTTATTAAACCTAAAAATGTTTATGAGGACTTGCATGATGCAGATTGGGTGAATGCAATGCAAGATGAACTCAACCAATTTGAGAGAAGTCAAGTATGGTATCTGGTACCAAGACCTAAAGACAAAACAATGATTTATAATAAATGGTCTTCAGAAACAAACTTGATAAGGAAGGAACATTTGCAAGGAACAAGGCAAGATTTGGTGGTTCAAGGATATAGTAAACATGAGGCCATAGAAAATGATGAGAATTTTGCTCCAGTTACAAGATTGGAAGCAATTAGACTCTTTATAGCATTTGCTACTTAAATGGAATTCTCTCTCCATTAGATGGATGTCAAGAGTGCCTTCCTTAATGGCTATTTAAAAGTAGAAGTGTTTGTCAAGCAACCTCATGGCTTTGAAAGAAGGAATGTCCTGAGCATGTGTATAAGCTTGACAAGGCACTTTATGAGCTCAAGCAGGCTCCAAGAGCATGGTATGAAAGATTGGCCAAATTCTATCTTGATCATTTCTACAAGAGAGGTAAAATTCATAATAATTTATTCTTGAAAGAAAAAGGTAAAGATATCTTTATTGTTCATATATATGTTGATGATATAATCTTTAGAGAAACAACGAATAGGTTAAGTAAAGAATTCACTAAGCTAATAAGGAGTAAATTTGAATCGAGTATGATGGGTGAGCTTAATTGTTTTAGGCTTACAAATTAAAAAAATTCAAATGGAACTATGATCCATCAACAAAAGTATGTGAAAGAGTTGCTCAAAAGGTTTAAAATTGAAAACTCTAAAGAAATTGAAACTCCTATATCAACAACAACGAAATTGGATTTTGATGAACCTGGTTCATCTATTGGTCAGAAGATGTATAGGGAAATGATTAATTCTTTGTTATATCTCTTTGCGAGTAGACCTGACATTGATTTCAGTGTAGGCCTTTATGCTAGATTTCAGGCAAATCCAAAGGAGTCTCACTTGAAGGCAGTCAAGAGGATCTTGAGATACTTAAAAAGCACAAGTGATATTTGCCTATGGTATCCAAAATGTAGTAATTTTGATTTAGTGGGGTATGCTGATGTTGATTATGCACGTTTTCTTATGCATAGAAAGAGTACTTCAGGTATGACACACTTTCTTGGCTTATGTCTTGTGTCTTGGGCCACCAAAAAACCAAAATTTTGTGGCTTTGTCTACTGCTGAAGTTGAGTATGTGGTTGTTGCCTCATATTGTACTCAATTGTTGTGGATTAAACTTCAATTAATGAATTTGGAATTAATGTAGGTTGTATTCCAATATTTTGTGACAATACTAGTGCAATCAGTAGACTAAGAACCTAGTCCATCACAAAAAAACTAATCACATAGATGTTAGGCATCATTTTTTGAGGGATAACTTTGTAAAGGGTTTGATCAGTATGGAATTTTGTACTATTGATAAGTAAATTTCTGACATTTTTACAAAAGCCATAAGTAGAAATCACTTATAAAGGAACAAATTAGAATTAGGGATGATTAAGATTACCTAAAAGAAACCGACTCTAATTCAATGAAGGGTTAGATAATTTGTAAATGTTGTAAATAATTAGATTAGATATTGCTCAGTATCATATTTTTATTAGTATATTCTTGTGCCATATGCTAAAATGTATGACTGATGTATAATGATATTACTCTTGTTTTCTTGGAAAAAATAAGTTTTACACAAGAGAACTTTAGTGAACATCATGGTTCATCGAGCTTATAAGGTATTATTCTACACTCTGCATAATTTGAAATAACTACATACGGATCATGATCCGAAAAGATTCTCACTTGATCTCAAACTACTTTTAAACCAATCAGCTACAAATGATAGTTTCACCCCTAAACCCACGCGCCAGAATTACAGAGATTTTTTGGGGAAGACACTCTCAAGATGATTAGACTTCTAACCTCCAAAATATGCCGTTATACACTCCATATCTTCCCTCTTTGAATTGATTCGACTTAACCCTCTTCTTTACTCCAAATCTTTCAAAGATCAAAATACTAAATTCTCTTAATTTTGACTCAAACCTTCTACGCTAATCAAATGGCAAACACACCTGAAAACCCCAAGAACACTGAAAACCCCTCTTCACCACCCAAAGAACCTTCATACACATCTTCAACCGCCCAAAACCTCAATAAAAAAGATGTCAATATTCTTGCACGAAAAAACAGTGGCTAGTAGAGAACAACCAAGAAATTGAATGCAAAATTGCTGGTTAGTCAAGTAGAAGAAACCCAAGAGTCTGGTGAGTCCTTCAAGTCTGCGACTCAGGGGGAAGTACCAATTTCATCTATGTCACGACCCCAAATCCTAACAGGACGTGATGGCGCCTATCGTGGAACTAGGCTAGCCAACCATCACATTACTACACTTTTGTTCAATTATAAGAGTTCACAATTCAATAATAAGCGTGCAACCATAGAATCAAATAATATAATTAAGTCTTAGCGTTCCCATATTAGCCTAAACAAACCTTCAAAGAACTGGAGTCAATAGTCATGAGCATCTAAGAATAGATAAATCTAACTCTACTAAAACTATAATATATTTCTCTGAATCAAGTGCTAAAAACATAATAAGGAAGGGAAGTGAAGAAGCTGTGGACGCTGAACAGCTACCTCGAAATCCCGTGAATCTGCAACTACAAGCAAGGACAGCTACTGCTCCAGACCGTCACCTGAATCTGTGCACAAAGGCACAAGGAGTCTTTATGAGTACGCCAACTCAGTAGTAATGAAAATAAATCACAATCTGAGAATTATAAAACACACAATACAGATACACAATTCCACAAAACCAGTAAAACACCAAGTCACCGTGTAGTATTCATCAAATAATAAGTTCAAAATCAGTTTCCAGAAATCCATTGAAAACAAGTGCAATATCAGTATATCTCAGTAAAATTCTCAGTAAAACCAGTTTGAAAACCAAGTAAATCATAGTTCGAAAACTTAGTAAAATCATCATAAATCTGCCCCTCGGGCCAAAATCATTTCTTGTAACAGTTGCCCCTCAGACATTCTCTCAATCACTCAGTATCAATCATCACTCAGTAGCAGCCCCGCGGGCAATCATCATCACTCAATAGGTACCTGCGCTCACTAGGGTTGTGTACAGACTCCGGAGGGGCTCCTACAGCCCAAGCGCTATAACAACATAAGGCCTGAAAGCCTCCTCACCTCTCTCATAAGGCCTGAAAGCCTCCTCATAATATAGTCCTGAAAGCCTCACTCAGTCAGACACTCTCAATTTTCCCTTAGGCCATAACATACCGGGTTCTCGACCCAAAACAGTGTTTCATTTTTCAATAAACAGTATCAAAATACTCTGAGTGTCAAACAATTTATCAGGAAAAGACTGAGTATAAAATCATAGCATATCAGTGAGGAAAATATAGTAAACACAACCCTGAAAGGGAAAATAGATCGGCATTAGGCCCCAAACACGGCTTACAACCCAAATCATATCATAAAAAATAATACTAATTAAGCATAGGCTTAAAAGTCGGTTTAGCAACTCAATAGTCGCCTAAATACGAAAGGTATTTCCAAAGTTCCAACCTTTTCATTTCAAAACCCGTGAAAGGGTGCATAGTCCGGGGTTTCATACCCTCAGGACATGATTTAAAGACATCACTTACCTCAAAACTAGCCCGAAACTACTTCGCAATGCGTTTGCCTTTTGAATCAACTTCCGGATGCTCCAAATCTACAAAGTTCAGATTTTTACCATCAAATTATGCTCAAGGAATAAATTCCAATTGAAAAATATCGAATTTAGCTCCAAAATCCGGATTCGGTCAAAACCCGACCCCCGGGCCCGCATCCTGAAACTCAAATTTTTTTATACCAAAATGTTCTTCGTCCTCTCTCGAGTCCGTACATATAAAGAACACCACAATCGGAGTCCGTTTGACCCCTCAAATCGACCTTTAAAGGTCTCATAATCTCAAGCCCTAACTCCCCATTTTCTACTGATTTTCATGAATTTAATACCGGGATTATGTTCTATAATCACCCATAATTGAATTTTAATGATCAAAATACTTACCTCTATGAAGAACACTGATTTCCCTCTTCAAAAATCACCTCAAGAGCTCTATGTCCGTACAAAAATGGTGTAAAAAGGGTTTAAGTCGCGGAGGGTTTAATTTATATTTTGCCCAGGGTTTCCGCACCTGCGACCCACTTAACCGCAACTGTGAGACCGCATCTGCGGTCCCCTAACCGCACCTGCGACATCTCCGCACCTGCGAACCACTGCCTGCACCTGCGGTCAAACTTCCGCAGGTGCGGTTACACCAGCACCAGCAGCTGTAATGCTGCAATTTCCAAGTTCAAACCTCCGTTAAGCACCCGAATTAAATCCCGAGCCCCTCGGGACCCCAACCAACTATACCAACACACCCCATATGATCATTCAAATTTAGTTTCACTCTCAAAACAATAAAATTAACATCAAAATACCAAAATCGCATCGGATTCAAGCCTAAGAACTTTCAAATTTGTAAAATCCACCAACGATGCCGAAGCTATCCAAAATAACTCCGATTGAACTGAAATTTTGCAGACATATCCAAAATGACATTATGAACCTGCTCCAACTGTCGGAGTTCCATTCCGACCCCGATAGCCTTTTTTCACTGCCGACCGGAAATCGCCAAAAACTAACTTTCGCCAATTCAAGCATACTTCTACACCGGACATCACAAAATTGTTCTGAACACAATCCTAAGTCCTAATAACGTAACGAAGATATTTGATCCATAAAATTTGCATTCCAAGGTCGCTTACCAATAAGTCAACTCTCAGTTGACCTTTCCAACTTCGAGGCTATTTCTAAAGACTAAGTGACTAAACTCTCGTTATAATCACTTCGATTTCAAGACTACCAACTCTAACACATCAATAACGGTATAATCAATCTATAGCAATTCAATCACAGTAATTATAATGCATGTTCTACGTAACGACAGACCGGGTCGTTATAATCTCAAACATAACAGGTAACTTCTAGGTTGAAATTTTCTAATGCTGCTTCTGAAGTTGCTGAAATTCTTGAGAATAGGTTCGTAATGGTGGGTACAATTGTTGGTGTAAAAACTAATGGGTCTAGAAAAATTGGTGGTAAAAATGAAAAAGGAAAAGAAAAAAAGAGTGAGGGTGTTGAAGTAGATGTGAGGGGAAAGGGATAAGAAAGAGTGGTTGAATCTTCTTCACCTACTTTTGTTTGTCTGACAGAAGAAACAGGGGCAATGGTGTGATGGATTGAGGAGAGTGCTAATGGGGAAGAAAATGTTGAAATTTGAGGTAGTGGTTCTAGGGATACTACTGGAATGGAGGGACTGGTTTGGTTAAGGAGAAGTTTCTAAGAACCTATTCCATCTAGAAAGGAACCCCTCCACGATTTGTTGTAGAAAGTGTGTGACAATTAAAATCCCAAGAAGAAATGTAGTGCAGGAGTTAAAATCCCTAGAAAGGCCAACCTCAAAAGGGCCTTAGCTGAGAGTGCCAAGAAAGCTGCTATCAAAGGGAAGAAGAAGGTTGGTGAAACAAGTGAGGCAATTGAGATAGCGGAGATGGACTTGGTCTTTCATTATGAGGATAAGGTAGAGGAAGTGGAGGTTGTGACCCCATGTTCTAAGAAGAGAAAGTCTTCTAAGATGAAGTCTCTAGAAAAGTCTATTCAATAGAATTCGTCACCGGTCCCGGCATGGGACCATGTACCAAACGCTCTTCTGGGACTAAACGGGCCTTAACCGGTTAGAACCGAGGCCGTGGGCCTGGTCCGGTCTTCTAGTCCGGTTCTTCACAAAAAGACCGCAGGACCGGGATCGTTTGGGACAGGGACCGGACCGGTCCTTGGAGGGCCCAAACGGTCCCAACGGTCAAAATTTAAAGAAAAACTTTTCTGTTGGGCTTTGAAAAATCTAGTCATTGGCTATTGACAAAATAACCATTTAACCCCCCCCCCCCCCCCCCCCCCCCCTTTTCTCCTTTTTCCCACTTCCCCCCCACCCCTTTGTTTCCCTTTTAGGACTCCCCCCCCCCCCTTTTTTTGTGGGTT
>ML283143.1:60821-76005 GCA_005239495.1 Nicotiana undulata
CCCAAACATTTTATAATTATACTTTTTTCCTTTTTTCAACTATAAATACCCCTCATTCTTTTATTTTTGTTAGAAAATCATCAACCTATCACAATCTCTCTGTACATTTCTTCTATAATTGCTACTATTGCTTACTTTATTGTTATAATTTATGAAAAGATTGTGAAGTTGGTGAATTGAAGTCTTCAAGTCTTCAACGATAATCAACTTTCAACAAGTTGTTCGTCAATTCGGTAAACTCGTTCCAACTCTTAAATTTTAATATTATAGTTTTATTTGTTTTATTTATTTTTTATTTCTTGATTAATTAAGATGGATTATTCCTTAAAAAATTATTTAGCAAAAATAAGGGAAAATCCAATAGTGGCGAATCTAGTGGTCACTCTTTCCTCCTCCACTTCCCCCGGCTCCCTCAAAAAAACCTCATATCCGTCCTACACTTGCTACTCTTGATAGCGATAATAGTTCATTACAATTTACCGAGAGTCAATTTTTCCATAATATTTCCTTCTGCGAACAATTAGACCATGAATTAATGAATGCTCTTTATTCTAATCCAACTATTAATGAAAATGATGATGAGGAAATAGATTTTGATGAAACTCAACCTGATGATGATACATCCACTAGTCCTTCTCCTGAAATTAACCCAACTAGTGATAATCCAAATGATTCCTCGTCTGATACTCTTGTTATTGCCTCTACGTTTTCTAGACAACATACCAAACAGACGAAAACATCTCTTGTTTGGCCATTTTTTACTCAACTAATTCCAGAAAATAAGGCTAAGTGTAAAACTTGTGGCAAGGAGTTAGCTTTTAAATATTATGGATCGCGGGGGGGGGGGGGGGGGAGGGGGGGATAACACAAAATATNTTGGCTAGACACATATTGATACGCCCACAAGATAGAGTCAAATATCTTCGTATTAAAGCTTTGTCCGAGGGGAAAACTGTACCTAATCCTAGTCAGGCTGACACTAATACTGGGTCAAATCAATTTAAACAGGGAATTAATACTGTTACCGGTGGTATTTTATATTATGATCTTTAAAAAGATCGATAAGAATTGGAAAAAATGGTAATTGTTATGTGCTTACCCTAGGGTTTTCCTTCTGACCCTAACTTTGTGTATTATATTAGAAAAGGTTTTAATCCTACTTATAAAGGTTTTCCTCACACAACCGTAAAGAGCGATATTTATAAATATAAACATGAATATGAACAATATTTGCGCTATTTATTTACTCATATAAATTGTTGTGTTGCTATTACAACTGATATAGGTAGAAGTGGTAACGACTGTAATTACTTTACTATTACCAGTCATTGGATTGATGAGGATTGGATAATGCAAAAGCGCATTATTACTTATGGAATAATTAATTCACGTCACATAGGGCAGTTTATTGCTAGCACAGTTATGGATATTTGTAGATATTTTGCATTAGTGATAAAATAATGTCAGTTTCAATGGATAATGCTACTAGTAACACAAACTCAATATCCTTGCTTACCATTACGCTAAAACCTGCATTTAGTAACATTTTTCATGTTAGATGTATTTGTCATATTTACCATTTAATTGTGGGTGATGGTATGGGAATTAAAAATATTTAAATTGAAAAGGTTAAAATGGCTGTTAACTGCTTTTTTATTCAAACCGTAGAAGTAGATTTAGAGAATATTTTAAAAGATGCGTTGAATTTGGCCCAAGAGAAAGAAAGGTTCCTAACCTTGTCCAACTAGATGGACTTACATGCATGAAATTTAGTTGTTGCATACGAATATAGAAACCTATAAACTACACGTTTAATGCACATGTAAGTGATGATAATGAACACCTTACGAATAGGGATTGGGCTAATGTTAAAATGCTTGTAGATTTTTTAGAAAAAATTTATATTGCTACAAATGAATTTTCTGGGCAATATTATCCTACTATTTCTAACTGTTTAGTTTATATTGCAGAACTTGCAAATTTGTTTGCTCATTTTTCAGAAAGTAGGGAAATTTATAAACTTGCTATTTATTTTATGAGAAAAAAGTTTTAAAAATATTTTTTTCCCTACTCCCCTATTTATGGTATTGTTTCTTTGTTAAATCCTACAATGAAATCAGGAGGTCCTCAATTTTGGTATGAAACTTTTTATAATGGTTTAGCACTTGAAGATGAGGAGTTGTCTCAACTTCCGGAAGCAATAGCCTCAATTAGAATAAATGCTCAAATTATTTATAATGCTTATCAAGTTGCATTAAATTATGCTAGATCAAATGTTCCAACTTCATCTTCTGATTCTCAATCATCTAAATGAACTGCGGGAGTAAGAGCACTTAGTGCTTGGGCGGGGTTTATGGGTTCTCAAGGTTCTAGTAGTAGTGATTTTTCACAACTAAATGAGCTTGAAGTTTATTTGTCACAGGGAATTGAGGAAGTTAATCCCGACAGCTCCTTTAATATTTTGGAATGGTTGAAGGACAAAGAAAAATACTTTCCGGTTCTTTCAAGGATGGCCCGAGATATTTTAACTATTCAAGCTTCAACAATGGCATCAGAGAGCGCTTTCAGTCAAGCAAGACTTCAAGTCGGTGATTATAGAGCGTCTATGAAGGAGAGCTCGGAAAAATCAGTACTTCTTAGAGATTGGATCCGCTCGGCAAGAAGAACTTTTGGACTTGCTGAATCACAACCAGAGGTAGACGAAGCTTACGAAGAAATGCTAGCTGAACTTGCGGAGGATTCTGCTTCGCCTGGAAGCGGTGATGACCAAGCTTCTTTTCCGCCACCACCAACGGAAATTCCTCCAAACCTTGAAGGATTTATGAAGTTTGTAAGAGATACCATGTAACTTGTATGAACAAAAATTAATATGTATTATGTAACTTGTATTTTGGCACATCTTGATTAGTTTCTTTTTCTTCTCAATGGTGGTATTAGCACCTTGTTGTGCTCATTCCATAGGAGGGAGGAATACTAAGAAAGATATTTCCATGTTATTTTAATGCTATAATAAAATTATAACGCATTGCTTTGAATATCTCTTTACAATATTTTTGTCTTTAAATTTGAATTAAAAAATTTATGTCACAATTCTATAATAAAATTTACAAGGAATTGCCTTAGAACTTTTATTAACATATTTTTTTCTCTAATTTCTATAAAATTTTTAAATAAAGTATCTGTTGGGCCCACTTAGCCCGCAGGCCGGGACAGTTTAGCCCGGGACCATTAGTTCGTGGGGCCGGTCCCGTGCCGGTTCCTACAAAAAGATCACCAAGACCGGGACCGTTTGGCCCGTTCAAATTGGGACTGGCCTGGGATCGGGCCCGTTTGGACCAACCCACTTAGCCCCAGGACCGGCCCACTTTCCACCCTTACCCTCACTGTGTCCTCTAGTTTATCCTTTACTTTCATGTCTCTTGTGTATGTTTAAACATTGAATTGCAACTAACAATCGCCTTTCCTTTATACAGATAATGGTTCAATCCAAAGGACGAGGCGACACTTCAAAAGGGAGAGGTGAACCTTTTCAGAGCCGAGGCAAGAGTTCCTAGCCCCTTGGCCAGCAAAAGACAATAAAAAAGAAAGCACCAGTAGGTAGAGAGAGAGGTGCATACTTCTCTGATACTAGGTCATATGCCCTATCTAGGGAAGTGTCAGAGTGCAACTCAACCTCTATTCAGGAGCAGTCGGCCATACAATCGAGACCGTAGGGGCTATACCAGCTCAGACGAGTTGTCCTCATCTCATAGCACTTCTGAGGGATCAGAGAGTCCTAGTCAGGCTTCTGAGCCATCGGCTGCACTAGTCCTTGAGGCACAAGATACACCAGTTCATGATATCTCCGATGATGGCCGAGGGGGAGATGCTACAATTGTCGGCCTTAAAAGATAAAAAAGAAAGAGGTTTGGGAGGACCGCTTTGTCAGCCTGGCCGCCTTTAGCAGCTTTCATATGTGGTGACCAGTAAGGTCGCTAACTTTTGAGCGGCAGTTTGTATTGAAGGATTTGGAGAGTTACCATCTAGCCATTTTGAGACAGTTCAAGCAACGGAAGAGGTGGATGTGGTTCACTCAGAGTCTAGTGGATGAAAAAGAATACCTTGTCCGTGAATTCTATGCCAATGTTTACCATATAATAAATGGGACAAAGGTGACCAAAGCACGTAACCTCAAGGTGAGGTTTGATCAGCATACATTCAACACGTACTTGGGCTTCAAGGATGTTGAGCTGAAGGAGTATTCGGAGAAGTGCGCACTTGGAAACAAAGTCAAACCTTCGTTAGTTGATATTCTAGCACCACCAGGTCCACCACCACCATGGATTTCTTTCAGGCTTTCTATCTACAGGAACACTCTGAGTTTTGAGGCGAAGGGTCGTAGACATTTGTGTGCAGCAGTTTGGACATGCTAGAATGTACCTCACCTTGCTATTCCTCGAGCAGTTCTTGTGGCATCTATTATGGCCGGGTACCCAATCAATGTGGGTTGTGATGCGGCCAACATCTCAGTGATCGCACGATAAGATGAATCGCCTACCCATATCCCAACACTATACAAAATATCTCACCGATGCAAAGGTAGAGCCGAGGTACTTTGACACAAAGGTGAAGCCAAGGAAGCCTTTGACTTGGTACTCATTGATGGATGCCAGCAACCGAAGAAGAAAGTTCAACCTCTTACCACCACTAGCCAGTCTGATGAGCCAGCAGTGGTAGCTTCTAGGTAGTAAATGGTCTATCCTTTTCGGCTGAGCTTTTCTCTAGTGCCGTATGCCTCTGCCATCATCCACACCCCTATTACAGCTCGTGCCACATCTCCCACCACAACTATAAGGCCAGTGTTCATGCCTAGTGTCCCACTATCTACGCTGAGAGTCTCCCAGACAATGGTGAGTCTCAACAACCCGATGTAGACAGCTATTCCAAAGCTGTCTTACTTGTCTAGTACTATCGCAGCGCAGTCCACTTCTCAGGCACCTCAGGCTATTTTTACTAGTGATGAGACCCTAAAGAAGAATTTGGAGAACCAGAAGACAATCATGAGCACCTTGGTACAACATGGGTCGGTGATTGAAGAGCTGGGAAAGGAAGTAAAGAAGATGAAGAAGTCCAAGCCAGTAAGAAGTCAGTGGATAAGCTCCGAAGAGATGTGCACAGACTTGCTACAACTGGAGACCTTCCCTTTGACATGCTACTTGGCCCGCACCAATCTGCCCCAGATCCTTCAGCCCTATTTGCACCGGTAGCACCACCCGGCCCGTATGAAAAGCCAGACCTTGCTGCCGACACTGGTGAAGTAGTGTGTGAGATATTCGCCAACCCAGCCACACCTAGAGCCGAGGATGATGAGATCTAGTTGGCTGATCCAGAGGGCGATTACATTGCTGGAGACACAGAGATGTCCAAGGAGACATAGGGATATTTCTTCACTCTTTACTCTTTTACTCTTATTTTGCTAAGCATTAGGAACAATGCTTACTTCTATTCGGGGGTGGAGTTTATTTGACACATTTGGTACACTTTGATACATTTGGCATGTAATAATTTGATGATACTTTTTCTTTTTCTTATTTGTATTTATCTATCTTCTCTCTCCCTCTCTCTCTATCTCTCTCTCTTACTATATATATATATATATATATATATATATATATATATATATATATATATATATATATATATATATATATATATATATATATATATTCATTCTATCTTTAGTAGTTTTGCTCATTAGCTTCTTTATCTTTGATTTTGCGTGTTAGCTTCTTTATCTTTTCCATATTAGTTTTTGTTTTGTTAAAGAGATTCTTTTTATGATTTATTAGATAATAAGCCTTTGGTTTTCTTAACGTCATGGTTCTTTTCAAAGGTAGTTGTTGTGTGAAGCGAGTGACTCGTCCCAACGATGGATGTCATGACAACCTTCTTAAGGGAATGAGTCTGTTTTTGTGGTTAGGTAATAATACTAGTAGTAATGAATAAAAAGACCTAATTAAGTCATGATCGAAGAGTCAACCATGCTTCAAATGGTACCAACACACTTAACTACGTGATTATGGTTAGAGACAAGGTTTTTCAAAGAAATAGCTCTAGTTAGTGACTTTGTGACTCTTGAGTTGACTTTAGCAATCATTGAGTTGACTTTAGCAATCATCTATCCTCTTTTACAATCTAGTTGTATGAGGGGTGAGATGAATTGTTGTTAGGCCAAGTATTTGTGCGAAGGGTCTAGAACTTGCCCCGAATGTGTTTCAAGGCAAAATCCTACATTTTGCTTTGTTTGAGAAGTGATTGTAGGTTATACTTGGCCCCATTAAGCATTTTATTGACAACCAATGTCTTTATCCCTGTTCAACCCCTTTGAGCCTCTAGCCTTTCTCATTTGATAACCATGTGATAGTCGTTACCCGCTTTGTCATGACCCTCTCTTGCCACCCTGACTTTCCTTAACACTCTTGTGAAACAAATGGCTTAAATTGTAAGTTTGGGGGGAAAGATGAGGAATTTTAAAAAAGGTATCAAGGCACAAAAAGAGAAAATAAATGATCACTATGAAAAGAGAAGGCAAGAAAAGAAACGAACAAAAAGAAAAATGCAAAATGTGAATAAGTGGAAGGGTTGATGGATTCAAAAAGAGATAATGATCCCAAACATTGAGAAATAAAAAAGGGAGAAAAAGAATGAAATGATCAAGAAAGATTGATGTTTAGTCTCTCTAGTCCCCAATGAAAAGAAAGTGCCTCTAAGAATTGGCAATTGTGAGCCGACAAATGAAAGATGGAGCGCTTAAGGAAGGTGTAACCACTTACCCATACGGTATCCTACCCAAACCCAAAAGCCTTCATTACATCATGAAAGAATTTCTACTTGATTTCAAATCGAGTGAGCTTGCATTAGTGGCGATCTACATGAGGGGCAAGCCTATGGTACTCAAAGCCGTACTTGTGACATTCTCTTGTGAGAGATGAGTGAACCTTTCATGAATCTTCGGATTGAGTGCTAACTTCTTAAGTGAGCTTGGCAAATGGAAAGTAGAGGAGGAAGAGTTTGGAGTCTACCATGACCTACATGATAGAACAAGAGTCCTTGATGATTAAAGTCAATTCTTGAAGCTCAAATGTCACATTAGAACTATACGTGCATGAATATTTGACTTGTCACCTTGTTGATAATGCATTAGTGTGGGAAATTGTTGGTCCCAACTGATGTGTAAATGGATCACCTTTGGCTCGCTGAAATGACCCTTAACTTTAGGAGGTGGGAACTAATTTATTTACTAAGGAAAAGTAAAGACTTAAGTTTGAGAAGTTGATAAACGGGGATTTTGACTGCTTATTAGCACCTTTTTGCTTTTGTTTTAGTCCGAAAGTATTGATTTACGTTCCCAAAACTAATGAAATTTCACAAATTGCAGGAATGTTGGAAGTTTGGTCTATCATGATGAAATCCAACTCAAAAAAGAGTGTACGGAAGCAAATCGCATTAAGGGGCGTAGAGGCAAAGAAGTGCGGTCAGTAGAAGGATTTATGCGGCCGCAGAAGATATTGCAGACTGCAGAATTCCATCTGCGGCCGCAAACCAAGTAATAGAACCTAATAGGATTCTTAGAAATGTGCGGACCGCACATGAATTTTGCCACCGCAGAACTATGCTTTTACTGACTAAAATTCAAAGTTCAGATAATATGCATAATGACCAAGTCCTGACACCTTGCTAAAGTGCAGACCACACAAGAATTGTGCCACCGGAGAAGCTGCTTCGCGGCCACAATCCAGAAATGTGCGGCTGCAAGACCCATTCTCCTGCCAGCTAAAGAAATCTGCGGGCTGCACATGGAATTGTGCTGCCGCAGAAGCTCCCGAGGGGCATTTTTGTCAGTGAATTTTGGCCCACTATAAATAGACGAGTTTCACAATTTTAGGTCAAGTTTCGAAGTAGAAAGTTGTTGTAGCTGTTATCTTTTTCCATTTTAGGAAGATTTTGATTATTTAAGTGTTTAAACATTATACTTCATTAATTTAATCTTTGATTATGGGTTTTATTTGCATTTATTCTTTATTTTCTTCAATACCCACTATGAGTAGCTAGATTTTTACTACGATTGTGACCCAACACTAGTGTGTAAACCTTATGGGTATTTAATTTAATGCTTATTTATGATTGGCTGTTGATTACTTAGCCTAGTTCATGCTTCAATTTTAGAATTAATAGTTGCAAACATTGATTCATGCCTTTTTGACTTAGTATCTGCTTGTGAAACAGGAACCTAATCTAGAATAACTTGGCTAACAAGGAATTGGGTTAACTAAGAGTTTGATTAGCCTAATTAAAGGGTTCAAACTAGAGATAGTAAGAACCTGACTTGAGCTCATATCAACTATTTTGTTTGATACCCATTTGAGCTTGAGAAATCCAAATTGATCAAAATCACTCTTAACCGAGAGGTATATAGTTGGTAACGTAGAGTTGAGAGATATAATACACCCCAATCAACAAAATAAGTTTTAACATATTTAACCCATCAGGCGAACACCTAGGTCATGGTCACATCCCTAGGCTTTTAAACTATTTGGAAAACACCATAAACAATCAATCATTTCTAGTTTATTTTCCTTAGCTCACAATTGTTTGAGTAATAGTAGAAGTAGAGATCACAACTCATTGTGGAAGTGCAAATTTAGTTAGTCCATTCTCTTTCTTCAAGTATATACTCCTAACACTCCTTATAACTCCCTGTGGATTCGACCATGACTCATAGTTGGGTAATTTATATTGCATAAGGTTGTATCATATCTTCTATTGAGGTGTGTTGTGGATGTTATCAGGCATTTAAGGCTCTTAGTGTGTTTCTCCCTGTCAGTACCAAATCGGCACACATTCCAGTGTGGTATAATTGTGAGAGGCTTCTTCGATTGCTTGTTTTCTATCATCTTGAGCTGGTCTATGTAGTGGTTGCACCTTCTGGGAATGAGCATCAAAGATGCTCATTTACTATATTATTTATGTCAAAATAGCATTTTTGTGAGATTTGGAAGCCTTTTTATCAGAAGGACCAACAAGTGACCCCCGCAGAAGCGATTAATGCAAGAGAGGGACGATTCCTAGAGGAGGTAAAGAAGCACCACTAGCTAAAGGCGCAGAAGGCAATTCATCCATTAAAGAGAAGCCGAAGCCCTGGGATATAAGAAGGAAGAGCTGATTGGAAAATAAGGGAAACAAGAAAGGCAGAGAAAGAGATCAACAAAGGGATTTTAGTTAATGGAAAGGCCCACAACCCAATATATATATAGGTGGAAAAATTCTCCTTCTATAACCGCCAAAATCAAGAAAGATTCCCTATCATAAGTCGTTTTCATTGTCTGGAAATCGTAACATGTGAGGAGTCCAACAAACAACACCCACGTGTTCTTGCGTATTAATTGCGGACTGTGCATGAGTCGTGTCAATCCTGAAGATTTAATTTTGATGAAACTTTTTCATGCAAAGAAAGTATCCTCTACAAAATCAAGTCTTACCAAGAAAGAAGACTATCACTTATCGAACATTCATCATCGAATCGCCCGACAAGTGGGAGGGTTGACTGTATGGGTAAACATTACCCTCTTCGCGTGGCTTGAGTGAACCATATGGCAATTAAGACCAAGAGATCAAGTGACATGTCCCGTTTCCGAATTCGGAAGATTATGAGGTTATGGTCATCAAAGGGGAAAGCATTCCCGAGGGGATCAAAAGTTCGGAGACCTAGTCAACCTTATCCATAGTTCGTAGATATCTACGTCGCCAAAACAAAAGCCAATATTGAGGATCCTGCTACACACTACCTAATCCACTGGCGTGCTGGCTCGAAACTTTGAAAGGCAGTTCTTTTCTCACTACTATAAAAGTTTTTCCAACGCTCAAAAGGAGGATCATCGCATATACACAGAAAAACTTTCTCTGTAACAAAAATACTATCTTATGCTAGCCTTTCTATGACTAAGCTTTGTAATTCAGCCATATTCGTGAGCATATATGCTCGGGATTGAAAATGAAGAAGAGTTTTTCCCGTCGCATTATTCTTCCTAATCTATTTTGCTATCTCTCATTTATATTTATTCATTATCTACAACTGTATCAAATCAAACAAATTGCTAGTGGTCCTTGAAAAATATAAATTTTATTATTTAATCTCAAAACCAGTTTTTAGATCAAACAATAACTACAATAGAAAAATAATTCTAGGTCGGCACATTAGCTTTAATATATATATATATATATATATATATATATATATATATATATATATATTTTCTCTCATTCTAGATTTGTTTGTTAGATTTTAAATAAAACATTAACTTACGTGGTCGTGGTTCGTTCCCCACATACGGCGCCAAGCGTTCTATTGTATTTTCTTCACTTTCTTCCAATTTTTGTTTTCCTTTTTCTAATTTTTGTATCCTCTTTTATTATTTATTTATTATCATTTCTAATGTCATTACTCTTAAATTAAGTGTAGGATCATTTATCTCTTTGTATTTTTCTTCTTTATTTAGTTTTGTCTCATATTCGTTTTCTACGCATATAACACATCCTTCTAAATAACATAGTTTACACTTAGCTCTTTTATCTTTACTAGGATACCATTTATATATAAAATATTGATTACTATCTAATCCTTTATTTCTTTCAAACTCATGGTTACATTCTTCATATATATTTACTAATGTATCTGTTGAGATTTTTGTTCCACACGAGATTTCTGTTCTTGTTGAGCTCATATTAAGACAGCTGCATTATCTTTTAATAGATGTGCTTCCCCAGCCAAACTCCCCACATGACAATGTCTTCCGCCCGGATCGGCCTACAAGAAAGCCTTGGGTCCAAAAAGAGAGGCAGTGTCCCGCGTCCGATTCACGAAATAAGTAAAATAACGTTAAAAGTAGTGGTTCACTTTCGCCTTGCGACTCCCACTTAAACTACACCTCTCAAGTAATTTCACAATGTCGGACCAAATTCAAGCTCAAGAGGGTCTTCTTTCCCTGTTGATTCTGCCAAACCCGTTCCCTTGGTTGTGGTTTCGCTGGAAGTAGTCAGGGACAACGAGAATCTCGTTAATCCATTCATGTGTGTCACTAATTAGATGACGAGGTATTTCGCTACCTTAAAAGAGTCATAGTTACTCCCGACGTTTACCCGCGCTTGCTTGAATTTTTTCACTTTGACATTCAGAGCACTGGGCAGAAATCACATTCTGTAAACATCTGTAGGGACCATCGCAATGATTTGTTTTAATTAAACAGTCGTATTCCCCTTGTTCGTACTAGTTCTGAGTTGGATGTTCGACCCCCGGGGAAGGCCCCCGAAGGAATAGTCCCTCGGCTGGCACGCTGCGACATGCTCTCGCCGCGGGACCAGCTCAAGCAGTCCACCGACAACCGACGGGTTCCAGACTCGGACCCCCGTGCCCAACCCTCAGAGCCAATCCTTTTCCCGAAGTTACGGATCTATTTCGCCGACTTCCCTTGCCTATATTATTCCATCGAACGGAGGCAATTCACCTTGGAGATTTGATGCGCTTATAAGTACGACCGGGCATGGACGACACTCGATCCTCCGGATTTTTAAGGGCCGCCGGGGGCGCACCGAACACCACGCGACGTGCGGTGCTCTTCCAGCCGCTGGACCTTACTTCCAACTGAGTCATTTCCAGGATGGGAAGGCTATTAAAAAAAAAGGATAACTCTTCCCAAGGCCCCCGCCGACGTCTCTGGACTTCCTAACGTTGTCGTTAACCGCCAAGTCCTGGTATAGGAATTTTAACCCTATTCACTTTTGAAGTACGCGCGAAACATGCTATTTGTCGGGGTTCCCCTGACCCTTAGGATCGACTAATTCATGTGCAAGTGTCATTCACATGGAACCTTTCCCCTCTACAGCCTTCAAAGTTCTCATCTGGATATTTACTACTACCACCAAGATCTGCATCGACGGTCGCTCCGCCCAGGCTCACGCCCAAGGTTTTGCAACGACCGTCGCACCCTGCTACTCATCAGGGCCTGGCACTTGCCCCAACAGCCGGGTGTAGGCCGCGCGCTTAAGCATCATCCATTTTCGGGGCTAGTTGATTCGGTAGGTGAGTTGTTACACACTCCTTAGCAGATTTCGACTTCCATGGCCACCGTCCTGCTGTCTTAATCGACCAACACCCTTTGTGGGATCTAGGTTAGCGCGTATTTTTGCAACGTAACCTGGCTTCCGGTTCATTCCGCATCACCAGTTTTGCTTACCAAAAATGGCCCACTAGAAGCTCTTGATTCTGTGGTGCGACTCAACAAAGAGGCCGCACCGTCCTACCTTATTAAAGTTTGAGAATAAGTCGAAGAAGTTGCATCCCCGATGCCTCTAATCATTTGCTTTACCCGATAGAACTCGCACGTGAGCTCCAGCTATCCTGAGGGAAACTTCGGAGGGAACCATCTACTAGACGATTTGGTTAATCCTTTGCCTCTATCCCAAGTCAGATGAAAGATTTGCACGTTAGTATCACTACGGGCCTCCACCAGAGTTTCCTCTGGCTTCGCCCCGCTCAGGCACGATTTACCATCTTTTGGGTCCCGACAGGTATGCTCACACTCAAACCCTTCACAAAATATCAAGGTCGGTCGGCAGTGCACCCCTCAGGGGGATTCCGCCAATCAGCTTCCTTAGGCCTTACAGGTTCACTCACCCATTAACTCGCACACATGTCAGACTCCTTGGTCTGTGTTTCAAGACGAGTTTAATGGGGAGCCCTCATGCCAACGTCCAGAGCGCGCAGATGACGAAGCATGCCAGAGGCGTTCGCTGCCTACCACAATCAAGAAGATGACATTCCAAGAGTGTATCAAAATCCCGGGCTTTGGTTGCCCCCCCCCCCCTAAATCCATGCTGGTTCACACCCCGAGTTGATCGGCAGACTAGCTCAACACTGTTCCACATCCGGATGGGGCATATCTCCATCCCCCATCCTCTTCACTCCTGACAATTTCAATCACTCTTTTACTCTCTTTGCAAAGTCCTTTTTGTCTTTCCCTCGTGGTACTTGTTCGCTATCGGTCTCTCACCTGTATTTAGCCTTGGATGGAATTCACCGCCCGATTTAGGTTGCATTCCCAAACAACCCGATCGTAGACAGCACCTCATGGTGTGATAGGGTCCGCGCACAACAGGGCTCTCACCCTCTCTGGAGCCCCCTTCCAGGGGTCTTGGGCCCGGTCCGCCGCTGAGGGAGCTTCTCCATACTACAATTTAGATGACGAAGCTGCCTTATTCTAAGGCTGGGCTGTTCCCGATTCGCTCGCCGTTACTAAGGGAATCCTTATAAGTTTCTTTTCCTCCGCTTATTGATATGCTTAAACTCAGCGGGTAGTCCCTTCTGACTTGGGGTCCCGGTCGAAGCGCAATAAGGGGCAAGGATCCTAAACATGCGACGGGTTGGAGCCGCGACATTACGAGGGTTGAGTTTTAACCACCATTTATCGTGACGTCCGTCGCTGTGGAATCGCATTTAGGCCAAAGAAATAGGGCACACGGGAGGCCAGTATCCGTCCCACGACACCACACGAGATCTATGTGTTCTGATCTTATCTTATTTATTAATTCTTCTTCATCTGATTCTGAGGAGTCTAGTTGAGTTTTTTCTTCAACATCTACACTTACTATAAAGTATATACTTTTGTTAGCTGACATATATTCGTCTCCATATTTTATCTACCTCGTAGCTAGGCTTATAAAAATTTGTCCTACATCATATAATGTTTTTTGGTTGAGTAACCTTAGTTGATTTTGTTGGAAAATTTGTGTATCTTTATCTATATCTATTACTTCATTTAATTTCTGATTCTCTTCTTGTTTCTTTCTGGTTATGATTCGTGATAACATATTATTTTATTACCTATTATGTTGTCTGAGAAACTTACTCTGGGTCTTTCTTCGTCTGTTATTCTTGACATACTTGAAAAAAGGTCCATCTTTTACGTTTTCTTATTAATTTAGGTCTTTCCTTTTGGGGTGTTATTTCTACCTTTTTAATTATTCTATCAAATCTTCTACCTCTCTATTCTTTGGATTTTCTATTTCAGTTTTTACTTCTTTGTCCTTAATAATTTTATTAAATTTTCTATTAACTTCTAAAAGTAATGCTATAACCAACCTCGCATCCGAAATACAATTTCAACAGTAAAAGCCTCAACCGAAGCAAATAACACAATAACTCCCAATGTCATGAAACAACATCAAGGTATCACTTCTAAATCACCAATTACTCATAGTACGGAGAATATTAAGAACACAATATGATTCATCACAATTGACTCACGGGCATGCTTGACCGCAACATATAGGCACTCGTCACCCCGCCTATACGTTGGACATGAATTACACATAGCAAATAAGACTCTATACCTAATCCCTCAAGCTAAGGTTAGGCCAAACACTTACCTCGGCTCCAAAGTGCAAGTCAAGCCTCTAATACCGCCTTTCCTTTAGAATCCGACTCCGGAACGGTATTATCTAGACATAATCAACCCAAGTATATCAATAATGGCTCAATAAATCAAACCCATAGCCTAATTACTAATTTCTAAGCATTCTTCCTAAAATTCCAAAATTTGACCCCGGGCCTGCTTGGTCCAAACACGAGGCTCGGACCAAAACCCGATCACCCATACCCTCACGAGTTAGAATATATAATTTGTTTTAAGATTCGACCCCAAATTGAGGTTGAATAACCCAAAAATTCCATAAACCTAACGCTACCCAAAAACCCCTAATATCTACCTTGTTTTCATGATTTTAGGCCTAGGTTCTAGTGATTAGGGAAGGAAAATGAAAGGAATTGGTGTTAGGAACACTTACCCAAATGGTTATGGAGGAGAAAATGGCTTGGAGGTCTTCAATGGGGCTTGGAGAAGAAGAAGGAAGTGAAAATTATGAAAATCCCGTATGGTATTCTGTTTTTGGGATATTTTAATAACTAGGCAAAAATACCCTTCGCGTTCGGAGGCCCCTGGCCGCGTTCGCGAAGGGTTGACTAACTTGACCTACGTGTTCGCGATTCCTTGGCCGCATTCACGAAGGGTTGACTCCACTGGCCTACGCGTTCGCGAGCATAGGGCCTCGTTCGCGAAGAACAAACTACCCCCCCCCCCCCCCCAGACCCCAG
>ML283144.1:0-11442 GCA_005239495.1 Nicotiana undulata
TTTCATTTTGCTCAGTCTTTTGTTCCAGACTGCGGCTTGTATATTTTTGCATATATATTTCTGCCGTTGTATCTATGTAACCGCCCGTTGACACTGTGACACTAGTCCTGGCACACACTTGTTGTAGTTATGTTGGTAATTTGGGGTTGTATATATATTGGGCCTAGCTGTGGCTCAGCTTGTTTCTACGGCCTTACCCCATACCGTTGATTATATTCCGNTGCTACATCGCGAACCTTAGGATCGGCATAACTCTTTTTCCTAGACTGAGCTGCATGAAATCTCTCCGGGATCAAACCATCCAACTGGCGATCTGCACCGTCTACCATATAACGCCTCATAAGGATCCATCTGAATGCTCGACTGATAGCTATTATATAAGCAAACTCCGCTAACGGCAAGAATTGATCCCATGAAACTCCAAAGTCAATAACACAAGCGCGGAGCATATCCTCCAATATCTGAATGGTGCGCTCGGACTGCCCGTCAATCTGAGGGTGAAATGTTGTACTCAACTCTACTCGGGTACCCAACTCACGCTGAACTGCCCTCCAATAGTGTGAAGTAAACTGTGTACCCCGATCAGAAATGATAGACACCGGCACACCATGAAGGCAAACAATCTCCCAGATATATAACTCAGCCAACCGCTCTGAAGTATAAGTACTTGCCACAGGAATGAAATGTGCTGATTTAGTCAGCCTATCCACAATAACTCAAACTGCGTCAAATTTCCTCTGAGTCCATGGGAGTCCAACAACGAAGTCCATAGTGATACGCTCCCACTTCCACTCAGGGATATCTATCTGCTGAAGCAATCCACCAGATCTCTGATGCTCATACTTTACCTGCTGACAATTTAAGCAACGAGCCACATACGCCACAATGTCCTTTTTCATCCTTCTCCACCAATAATGCTGCCTTAAATCTTGGTACATTTTAGTTTCACCTGGGTGGATAGAATACTTAGAACTATGAGCCTCCTCAAGGATCAACTCACGAAGGCGATCAACATTAAGCAAACATAAGCTACCATGCATCCTCAAAACACCATCATCTCCAACTGTAACCTGCTTGACATCACCGTGCCGAACTGTGTCCCTAAGGACCGCCAAATGTGGGTCATCATCGTGCCGCTCCCGAATACGGTCAATTAAAGAAGACCGAGAGACTGTGCAAGCTAGAACGCTGTTTGGCGAAATATCCAACCTCACGAACTTATTAGCCAACGTTTGAATGTCTAAAGCCAACAGTCTCTTTCAAACTGGAATATACACAAGACTGCCCATACTCACAGCCTTTCTACTCAATGCATCGTCCATTACATTGGCCTTCCCTGGGTGATACAATATGGTGACATCATAATCTTTTAGCAACTCTAACCATCTCCGCTACCTCAAATTTAGATCTTTCTGCTTGAATAAGTACTAGAGGCTGCGATGGTCAGTAAAAACCTCACACGACACACCATCAAGATAATGCCTCCAAATTTTCAAAGCATGAACAATGGCTGCCAACTCTAAGTCATGAACAAGGTAATTCTTTTCATGGACTTTCAACTGACGAGACGCATATGCAATCACTATGCCATCCTGCATCAACACTGCTCCAAGTCCAACTCGGGAAGCGTAACAATACACCTTGAAAGAACCTGAATCTGATGGTAACACCAACACCGGTGCGGAAGTCAAGGTTGTCTTGAGCTTCTGAAAGCTCGCCTCACACTCGTCTGACAATTTGAATGGGTCACCTTTCTGAGTCAATTTAGTCATTGGGGCTGCTATGGACGAGAACCCCTCCACAAAATGACGGTAATAACCTGCCAAACGCAAGAAACTCCTAATCTCCATGGTTGAAGTGGGTCTAGGCCAGTTCTTGACTACCTCTATTTTCTTAATAGTTGTTCATAGCCAATTACAAAATTACCAAATAGCTTCACGTTAACAATCATCTCCTTTCAAACCTTCATAATACTGATAACAAGATACGATGCTTGAAGACCTCATAATTATATACCCGAATTAACATGTCTCATTTAACGCCACATGGGCGGGCATCTGCCTTGTAGGTTAAGGCTCAATAATAATAACACGAATTTGGAAAATTATGCACAGATAATTAATTGATTTATTTACTTATTATTAGTATTACTTTTATTATTATTCATTCATTTATTACTACGATTATTATCATTATTATTATTATTATTACATAAATTGTTGAATAAGCCTAACAGGCATGACTCCCTACCAGTACTATAGTAAAAGTTTAATTCACAAGGGAGAATTTAAACACAAGAATTTCCACCACACGGATCTCATCCTTACCTAACTTCCACCGCGGCTTGTAGCCCGGTTTAAACATACCAAATCATAAAACGTGAGGATCTCATCCTCAATTCTGAATCATAAGTAATATGCATATCGTGCCACTCGAAACCTTACTTTTCCTTCTTTTAAATATTTTCCGTTGACAAAATTACAACACGTGATGATAGACATGGCTACCTCCATAGAATTTCCCAATGCAAGTGTTCCCATAAGTAGATTTTTAGAGTTACGAAGCTCACCCGAGAGTGAACCATATTAAGAGAACTTTATTAGATACGCATAACCGAATTAAGTTCAGGACATTATCACTTTATAATAATTAGAGATTGTTCTTGTAATGGCACCATTTAATGTAACGACCTCATCCATACCTTAGAAAATATATCTACAGGCTGGGTCTCCACCTCTAGGAATCTGACCTCCACCTTCGACATTCTGACCCTTTTTCCCCTAGCTATTCATGTAAGTTGAGTTGTAACTGCAATGGGGCACGTTGCCTGAGTTCTCTGATGAAATATGACTCTCCTAAGTCTAGGACAATTTCTACCACTAGCTGAAATAAGGTATCAATTTTCCCTAAGTCGTACAAATATTTTACAATCATATTTGAGTCCTTTAATGAGTCTGTGGACTTGCTCTCTAGCTATATGAACTAAAGTAGGAGTACGACGGGCTAACTCATCGAACCTGATGGCATATTTTGACATCGTCATATGACTTGACGCAACCATTCGAACCTTATGCGCCACACATTATGGAGAGTCCGAGAAACAACCCTTTCAATGGCATTCATGAGAACTGAGTCAAGTAGTTAATGTTGCACTGGCTGGTCATCCTCTCGTAGGCTTGCCACAAACACCGGCGGCCAATTTTTTCTTTTACTATGTTAACTCACCACTGCTGAGCTACCCCACTTATTCATATACTCTTCGTTATTCTTTTGGGGTAACTCTCATCCCTATTGACACACCATGATCAGAAAAGTAGAGTTCTATACCGATAAATCTTGGCACGAACCATATACGTCCCAAAATCTGCAACCGTGACTTCCACGCTAAGTAGACCTTCTTTAGAATTAAAGTTTTTTGAATAACTCCTTTGGTACTGTGGTATAAGGTTATTAAGGAGACTGACATACCGCAATTCCCAGCTTTATCTCTTGCAACATCTCCGGTCTTATACATTTTATGATGACCCAAGGGGTCATTTTATAAATTTAGACTACGTTCCATGCTTAATAGCCATAAAAAGACTAAAGTTAAATACATCGATTTGCGTGCACAGTCCGAGCGTGAAATCGGAAAGCTTTTGTGTGAAATTATGAGAAATAGTGATTTTTAGAATTTAAATTTGATAAAAATTGACTTTGGTCAACATTTTGAGTAAACAAAACCAGATCCGTGTTTCGATGATCCCGGGAGATCCGCAGTAAAATATGGGTCTCGGGCGTGTGCCCGAAAATGAATTCCGAGGTCCCAAGCCTTAGGAATCAATTTTTGAAAGAAATTATTTTACTAAAATATTTATAAATTAAAGAAATGAAATAATGCTAAAACTCATTGGTATCGGGTCCGTATTTTGGTTTCGGAGCCCAGTACAGCTTTGTTATGATATTTAAAGGTTAACTATGAAATTTGGTGAAAAACGGAGTTCGTTTGACGTGATTCAGACATCCGGTTGAGAAATTATGAACCTTAAGAGTTTTTGTCGAAAATGATGAGTTTTGAGGTTCAATTCATAGATTTACATGTTATTTTCATGATTTTATCGTACGAGCAAGTCACTATGATGTTTGTAGACTTGCGTGCATGATTTGTTTCGAGCTCCGAGGGCTCGGGTGAGTTTCGGATAGGCCACAGGGTGTTTTTCACTTGGAGAAGTTGCTAGTTTTTATGGTTTGCTGGTGCCCAGATTTTTGTTCTATGTGATCGCATAATTATGTCTGCGATCGCATAGTGTAGGCTCAAAGGGGTCCCCAGATGGTGCTATGTGAACGCAGCACCAGGGACGCAGCCGCAATGCTCACCCAGGCTAAGCTATGTGATCGCACCCCGAGCTCTGCTATCGTGAAGGGTTAAACGGGTCTGGGGGAGGGGGAGGTCAGTGCTCTATGAGATCTCACCCTCCCTCTCGCGATCGCGGTTCACCATCTCCCATACGCTATGCGATCGCGGCCCAGACATTGCGATCGCACAGGTCTTCTGCCCAGCTATTATAAATACTTTTTAAAAATCGGGCAAAACCCTTTCTTCTCCAATTTTTCGAGGTTCCAGCCCTAAAAATGATTTTTCTTCAACAATCTTCATCCCCAATTCATAGGTAATAAATTCCAAACCTTGTTCTTTCAATTTCTTATTATTTTGCATCACTTTTAAAGCAAAAAACAAAGGATTTTCATGGTAAAAATCTAGGATTTGGGTAGAATTAGGGAGTTTTGTAAAAATTGAACTTTTATATCAAATTAAGCTCAGATTTCAAAACTAATAGCATATTTGGGTTCGTGGGTGAATGGGTAAACCTTATTTGGTCCGAACCCCGAGTTTAGACCAAGCGGACTCGAGGTCGGGTTTTCAATTTTTTTTTAGGAAACTTAGGAAAAATTATATTTTTCAATAAAGTTAGTTCCTTTAGCATTAATTAATGATATTAAGTTAATTTTGATTAGATTCTAGCAAGTTAGAGGTGAATTCAAAAGGAAAAGCAACAATTGAGCATCGAGTGGGTTGCGGAATTGAGGTAAGTGTTTGGTCTAACTTTGGCTTGAGGGAATATGACTCCCCCACTTGTTTGTTATGTGAAATGCATGGGTGTGGTGTATAGGTGTGGTGACGAATATCTATACACCACCCAAATTGTTTGTTAAACATGATCCCCTTTCCCGTTCCCCACTTATTTGATCATTGTCCAATTGTTATATGTTCATTATTGTTTCTATGACTATTTGGCCTTGTTGATTTGTTGTTAGATATTGTTGTGACTATTTGGAAAGAGTATTGGTTGATTGAGCTGGTTTCCTTGTGATATAAACATGGTTTAGAGGTTTGGTATTGTTTTTATGAAATAAATGTATATATTTTTTATATTACTGTTGGCTTCATGGTTGAGAGGTTATTGATGAAGTTGTGAGAAAAATTCAGTTTATTATTTATAATTGTTGAGACAAAAAAAATATTGTGAAAGGCTTGGCCTGAATTGTGAAATATTGAATAAATTGATATGATTTGTCTGGTGGGAGCGGGTTGCACGCCGCAACAAGGAGTGATAAGGGTGGACAGGTGGGATCGGGTTGCACGCCGCAACAAGAGTAATAAGGGTGATAATTTAGGGAGGAGCAATAAGAGAGGATAGGTGGGAGCGGGTTGCACGCCGCAACAAGGAGCGATAAGGGAGGACATTTATATTTTACTGATTCTTAAAGAAAAAGAAAATAAAAGTTTTGAAAAGTTAAATTGTTTATTTTACTACTCTTTAAATATTCTAGTACTACTTTTTATTCAAAGTCAAAGTTTGAAACTTTGAAGAGTTATTTGAGAATTGGTTATAGTTGAGTTATTTTATTTTGTTGCAACACTTATTTATCTATTTGTTTAGATTTCTCTCTGGCTTTATTATTTTTTGTTGTTATCGATTATATTGTTGAAACCCGACTTAGCCTCATCACTACTTCGCCGAGGTTAGGCTCGACACTTACTCAGTACATGGGGTTGGTTGTACTGATACTACACTCTGTGCTCTTTTGCACATATCCAGGTTCTAGTCAGCAATAAAGGTTTTCAGAACGACCACCCGATTCATTTGGAGACATGAGGTACATCTACCGGCGTTTGCAGATTTCGAGAGTCTTCTCCCATTATTATTTACAATGTTTTATTATATCCAGAACAGTTACACCATTTCTTTCAGCCATTATTTGTAGCATTCTTTAGTATTTCGTGGATTGTGACACTAGACCCTGGGGTAGTCTTAGAGTTGATTATATAATTAGTTCGTGGTTCGTTTTATTTATTTTGTTGTTATTATTATTTTGTTTCGAGGTTATTTGAAATTATGCTAATTACGTCCATTTTAAATTGATTTATTTATGCCTAAGTAATTAATTGAGAAAATTAGTCAATAGAATTCTAACATTGGCTTGCCTAGCAAGTGTGGTGTTAGGCGCCATCACGATCCCTAAGGTTGGGAATTTGGGTCGTGACAAGTTGGTATCAGAGCACTAGGTTTACTTAGGTCCCACAATCCACGAACAAGCTTAGTAGATCCTGAAGGATCGGTACGGGGACGTCTGTACTTATCTCTCAGAGGCTATTGAGTTAGGAAACAACTCCATTTTTATGTCTATTCTATCGTGCGATTCTTGTATCTCAAATATTGATTTGGATTCTTCTATTCTCTCGCAGATGGAGAGAACACACGCTTCATCTTCCGCTGACCAAAATTCCGGACTTCCAGCAACAGCAGCTTCTACTAGGGGCAGAGGCCGAAGCAGGGGCAGGACGCAGCTTATTGCTCAGGCAACAGCCACAACTGAGGAACCCCAATTTAGGTTAGTGAGGGGGTTCCGACTCAGACTGTCCCTGCGGGACCAGCTCAGGTTCCCGAGGGGTTTATTTCTACCCAGTTCTTCAAGATGCTTTTGTCCGTTTAGTGGGACTTATGGAGAGTGTGGCCACACTGGCACTTTTCCTGTTGCAACAGCCATATCCCAGGCTGGAGGAGGGGTCCCGACTCCTACTACCCACACTCCAGTTCAGACTACTCCTCAGATTCAGACTCCAGTGACCAATACCGTTGGGGTAATTCTGCCAGTTGCAGCAGTGCCGCCGCTAATGGGGCAGCCATGTCATCGGATGCTTTATGGAGGCTTGACAGGTTCATTAAGTTATTTCCTGTCCATTTCAGTGGTGCTTCTTCAGAGGACCCTCAGGAATATCTGGATAGTTTTCATGAGGTGTTGCGCAATATGGGTATTTTGGAGACCAATGGGGTCGATTTTGCAGCTTTTCAGATGACTGGTTTTGCCAAGAAATGGTGGAGAGATTATTTGTTGACTAGGCCAATGGGATCACCTGCTCTGACTTAGGATCAGTTTTCTTATCTCTTTTTGGAGAAGTTCTTACTTGTTACTACTCGAGAGGATAAGCGTCGTCAGTTTGAGCGACTACAACAGGGCAACATGATTGTATCTCAGTACGAGACTCGTTTTGTGGATCTGGCTAGACATGTTATTCTTACATTGCCCACAGAGAGGGAGAGGGTCAGACGGTTTATTGATGGCCTTGCTCATCCCATCAGGTTGCAGATGGCCAAGGAAACAGGGTCCGAGATTTCTCTTCAGGATGCAACTAATATAGCTAGGAGGGTTGATTCAGTTCTTGGGATGGGAGGTCAGGGGTCAGACAAAAGACCTCGCTATTCCGGTGTTTTCAGTGGTGCCTCATCTGAAGGCATGACTTCATTTAGCAGAGGCCATTCATCCAGGCCATTCCATTCAGCACTACAGGTTTCACATGGTACTTCAGGGGGTCGTGGTTCTTATGTACCTCCTTATGATCATCCAACCTACAATGCTCATTCAGCTCCTATTAGAGCACCTCCTCTGCAGAGTTATTATCGTGGTCAGCCCATTCGTCAGGGTCAGTCCTCATATTAGGAGGGATGTTGTTAGTGTGGTGAATATGGGCATGTTCGGAGAGCTTGTCCGAGATTTGCGAGTAGTCAGCATCAGTACCAGGGTTCTCGTGCCATAGTTCCGGCACCAGCTATAGTACCACCTGCCTAGCCAGCAAGGGGTAGGGGTCAGGTAGTCAGAGGTAGAGGCCAGAATGTTAGAGGTGGAGGACAGATAGCTAGAGGTGGAGGTCAGCCTGCTATAGGTGGAAGTCCTCCCAGAGGTGTGGTTCAGGGTGGTGGGGCTCAGCCCCGACTATATGCTTTTCCAACTAGGCCTAAGGCAGAATCCTCCAACGCTGTTATTACATGTATAATCTCAGTTTGTGATAGAGCTGCTTCCATTTTGTTTGATCTGAGGTCTACTTATTCGTATGTTTCCTCCTATTTTGCCTCGTATTTGAATGTGCCCCGTGATCCCTTGAGTGTTCCCGTTTATGTGTCTACACTGGTGGGGGATGCTATAGTGGTAGATTGAGTATATCGTTCGTGCGTGGTAGTCATTAGAGGTCTTGAAAATAGTGTTGATCTTTTTCTTCTAGACATGGTTGACTTTGATATTATATTGGGCATGGATTGGTTGTCTCCATATTATTCCATTTTAGACTGTCACGCCAAGCCGGTTACTTTAGCCTTATCGGGGTTGCCTCGATTAGAATGGAAAGGGACTCATGGTCATCCTCCCAGCCGGGTAATTTCATATGCTAAGGCTCGTCGCATGGTGGAGAAATGGTGTTTTGCTTATTTGGCTCATATTCGGGATTCTGATGTTGAGGTATCTTCTATAGAGTCACTTTCTATCGTGCGTGAGTTTCCTGAGGTATTTCTTGTAGACCTGTCGGGTATGCCGCCCGACAGGGATATTGATTTTTGTATTGATGTGGCTCTGGGCACTCATCCCATTTCCATTCCTCCATATCGGATGGCTCCACCAGAATTGAAAGAATTGAAAGAACAGTTACAAGACTTGCTAGATAGGGGTTTCATAAGAGCCAGTGTCTCGCCTTGGGGTGCACCGGTTTTGTTTGTAAAGAAGAAAGATGGGTCAATAAGAATGTGCATAGACTACATGCAGCTGAATAAAGTTACTGTCAAGAATAAATATCCATTGCCAAGGATTGATGACCTATTTGATCAGCTTCAGGGTGCTAGAGTGTTTTCGAAAATTGTTTTGAGATCAAGCTACCATCAGCTGAAGATTAGGGCGTCTGATATCCCTAAGACAGCCTTTTGTACGCGGTATGGGCACTATGAATTTTTGGTTATGTCTTTTGGGCTGACCAATGCTCCAGCGGCCTTTATGGACTTAATGAATCGGGTTTCTAAGCCACATATGGACTCTTTTGTGATTGTTTTCATTGATGACATTCTTATATACTCTCGCAGTCGGGAAGAGCATGAGCAGCATCTCCGTATAGCACTCCAGACTTTGAGGGATAATCAATTGTATGCCAAGTTTTCTAAATGTGAGTTCTGGTTAGATTCAGTAGCCTTTTTGGGTCATATCGTATCGGCTAAGGGTATTCAGGTTCATCCTAAGAAGATAGAGGCAGTCAAGAACCGGCCTAGACCCACCACGGCCACGGAGATTAGGAGTTTCTTGGGTTTGGCCGGTTACTACCGTCATTTTGTGGAGGGGTTTTCATCCATAGTAGCCCCAATAACTAAATTGACTCAGAAAGGTGCCCCATTTACATGGTCAGATGAGTGCGAGGCGAGCTTTCAGAAGCTCAAGACAACCTTGACTTTAGCACCGGTGTTGGTGTTACCATCAGATTCGGGTTCTTTCACGGTGTATTGTGATGCTTCTCGAGTTGGCCTTGGAGCAGTGTTGATGCAGGATGGCAGGGTGATTGCGTATGCGTCTCGCCAGTTGAAAGTCCATGAGAAGAATTACCCTGTTCATGATTTAGAATTGGCATCTATTGTTCATGCTTTGAAAATTTGGAGGCATTATCTTTATGGCGTGCCGTGTGAGATTTTTATTAACCACCGTAGCCTCCAGTACTTATTCAAGCAGAAAGATCTAAATTTGAGGCAGCGGAGGTGGTTAGAGTTGTTAAAAGATTATGATGTCACTATATTGTATCACCCGAGGAAGGCCAATGTGGTGGCCAATGCATTGAGTAGAAAGGCGGTGAGTATGGGAAGTCTTGCGTATATCCCAGTTGGCAAGAGACCGTTGGCTTCAGACATTCAGACTTTGGCTAATCAATTAGTGAGGTTGGATATTTCTCCCAGCAATGTCCTAGCTTATACTGTCGCTCGGTCTTCTCTAATTGATCGTATCCGAGAGAGGCAAGATGATGACCCACATTTGGCGGTCCCTAGGGACACAGTTCGGCACGGTGATGCCAAATAGGTTACAGTTTGAAATGATGGCATTTTGAGGATGCAAGGTAGGTTGTGTGTGCCTAATGTTGATGTCCTCCGTGAATTGATCCTTGAGGAGGCTCACATCTCCAAGTATTCTATTCACCCAGGTGCAACAAAAATGTACCAAGATTTGAAACAACATTATTGGTGGAGAAGGATGAAAAAGGACATTGTGGCTTATGTGGCTCGTTACTTAAATTGTCAACAGGTAAAGTATGAGCATCAAAGACCTGGCGGTTTACTTCAGCAGATAGAGATTCCTGAGTGTAAGTGGGAGCGTATCACTATGGACTTCGTTGTTGGGCTCCCATAGACTCAGAGAAAATTCGATGCGGTTTGGGTTATTGTGGATAGGCTGACTAAGTCAGCACACTTCATTCCAGTGGCTAGTACTTATACTTCAGAGCGGTTGGCTGAGTTGTATATTTGGGAGATCGTTCGCCTTCATGGGGTGCCCGTGTCTATCATTTCTGATCGGGGTACGCGGTTCACTTCAAACTTATGGAGGGCAGTTCAGCGTGAATTGGGTACCCAAGTGGAGTTGAGTACATCATTTCACCCTCAAACTGACGGACAGTCCGAGCATACCATTCAGATATTGGAGGACATGCTTCGTGCTTGTGTTATTGACTTTGGAGGTTCATGGGATCAGTTCTTGCCGTTAGCGGAGTTTGCTTATAATAATAGTTATCAGTCGAGCATTCAGATGGCTCCTTATGAGGCGTTATATGGTAGACGGTGCAGATCGCCAGTTGAATGGTTCGAGCCAGGAGAGGCTCGGTTGTTAGGTACAGACTTAGTTCATGAGGCCTTAGATAAGGTCAAGGTTATTCAGGAAAGACTTTGTGCAGCTTAGTCTAGGCAAAAGAGTTATGCCGATCGTAAGGTTCGTGATGTAGCATTAATGGTTGAATATAGGGTATTGCTTCATGTGTCGCCCATGAAAGGTGTTATGAGGTTTGGGAAGAAGGGCAAGTTGAGCCTTAGGTATATCGGGCCATTTGAGATTCTTGATAAGGTGGGGGGGGGGGGGGATGTTTAAAACCTGGCCTTCCCCCCAGGGTTACTC
>ML283144.1:11561-21623 GCA_005239495.1 Nicotiana undulata
GGGGGGGGGGGGGTAGCTTACAGACTTGCATTGCCTCCAGGGTTATACTCGTTCATCTGGTATTCTATGTGTCTATGCTCCATAAATATCACGGTGACCCGTCCCACGTGTGAGATTTCAGCTCTGTCCAATTGGACAAAGACTTGACTTATGAGGAAGAGCCAGTAGCTATTTAGACCAGCAGGTTCGCCAGTTGAGATCTAAAAGTTTTCCTTCAGTTCGAGTGCAGTGGAGAGGCCAGCCCATTGAGGCAGCTACTTGGGAGTCTGAGTCAGACATGCAGAGTAGATACCCACACTTGTTCGCCACTTCAAGTAATTTTCTATGTTTGTTCGAGGACGAACATGTATTTTAGAGGTGGAGATTGTGATGACCGAAGGGGTCATTTTATAAAATTAGACTTTGTTCCATGCTTAATAGCCATAAAAAGACTACAATTAAATACCTCTATTTGCGTACGCAGTCCAGGCGTGAAACCGGAAAGCTTTTGTGTGAAAATATGAGAAATAGTGATTTTTAGAATTTAAATTTGATAAAAGTTGACTTTGGTCAACATTTTGAGTAAACGGATCCGGATATGTATTCCGACGATCTCGGGAACCGCAGTAAAATATGGGACTCGGGCGTGTGCCCGGAAATGAATTCCGAGGTCCCAAGCCTTAGAAATCAATTTTTGAAAGAAATTGTTTTATTGAAATGTTTATGAATTAATGAAAAGAAATTATGCTAAAAATCATTGGTATCGGGTCCGTATTTTGGTTCCGGAGCCCGGTACAGCTTTGTTATGATATTTAAAGGTTAACTGTGAAATTTGGTGAAAAACAGAGTTCGTTTGACGTGATTCGGACATCCGGTTGGGAAATTATGAACTTTAAGAGTTTTTGTCGAAAATGATGAGTTTTGAGGTTCAATTCATAGATTTACATGTATTTTCATGATTTTATCGCACGAGCAAGTCCGTATGATTGTTTAGACTTGCGTGCATGATTTGTTTAGAGCCCCGAGGGCTCGGATGAGTTTCGGATAGGCCACGGGGTGGTTTTCACTAAGAGAAGTTGCTGGTTTTTCTGGTTTGCTGGTGCCCAGATTTTTGTTCTATGCGATCGCGTAAGTATGTCAGCGATCGCATATTGTAGGCTCAAAGGAAACACCAGATGGTTCTATGCGAACGCATCACCAGGGACGCGGCCGCAATGCTAACCCAGGCTAAGCTATGCGACCGCACCCCCAGCTCTGCGATCGCGAAAGGTTAAACGGGCATGGGGGAGGGGGAGGTCAGTGCTCTATGCGATCGCACCCTCCCTCTCGCGATCGCGGTTAACCATCTCCCATACGCTATGCGCTCGCGGCCCAAGCATTGCTATCGCACAAGTCTTTCGCCTAACTATTATAAATACTTTTTAAAAACTGGGCATAACCCTTTCTTCTCCAATTTTTCGAGGTTCCAGCCCTAAAAACGATTTTTCTTCAACAATCTTCATCCCTAATTCATAGATAATCAATTCCAAACCTTGTTCTTTCAATTTCTTATTATTTTGCATCATTTTAAAGCAAAAAACAAAGAATTTTCATGGTAAAAATCTAGGATTTGGGTAGAATTAGGGAGTTTTGTAAAAATTGAATTTTTATATCAAATTAAGCTTGGATTTAAAAACTAATAGCATATTTGGGTTCGTGGGTGAATGGGTAAACGTAATTTGGTTCGAACCCCGAGTTTAGACCTAGCAGGCTCGGGGTCGGGTTTTTACTCTTTTTTTAGAAAACTTAGGAAAAATTATATTTTTCAATAAAGTTAGTTCCTTTAACATTAGTTAATGATATTAAGTTAATTTTGATTAGATTCGAGCAAGTTAGAGGTGAATTCAAAAGGAAAATCAATAGTTGAGCATTGAGTGGCCTGCGGAATTGATGTAAGTGTTTGGTCTAACTTTGGCTTGGGGGAATAGGACTCCCCCACTTGTTTGTTATGTGAAATGCATGGGCGTGTGGTGTATAGGTGTGGTGAGTATCTATGAACCACCCAAATTGTTTGTTAAGCATGAGCCCCTTTCCCGTTCCCCACTTATTTGATCATTGTCTTAATTGTTATATGTTTATTATTATTTCTATGACTATTTGGCCTTGTTGATTTGTTGTTAGATATTGTTGTGACTATGTGGAAAGAGTATTGGTTGTTTGAGTTGGTTTCCTTGTGATATAAACATGGTTGAGAGGTTTGGTATTGTTTTTATGAATAAATGTATATATTTTTGATATTCTTGTTGGCTTCATGGTTGAGAGGTTATTGATGAAGTTATGAGAAAAATGCAGTTTATTATTTATAATTGTTTAGACAAAAAAAATATTTTGAAAGGCTTGGCCTGAATTGTGAAATATTGAATAAATTGATATGATATATCTGGTGGGAGCGGGTTGCACGCCGCAACAAGGAGCGATAAGGGAGGACATTTATATTTTACTGATTCTTAAAAAAAAAAGAAAATAAAAGTAATGAAAAGTTAAATTGTTTATTTTACTACTCTTTAAATATTCCAGTACTATTTTTATTCAAAGTCAATGTTTGGAACTTTGAAGAGTTATTTGAGAATTGGTTATAGCTTAGTTATTTTATCTTGTTGCAACACTTATTTATCTATTTGTTTAGATTTCTTTCCGGCTTTATTATTTATTGTTGTTATCGATTATATTGTTGAAGTCTGACTTAGCCTCGTCACTACTTCGCCGAGGTTAGGCTCGACACTTACTCAGTACATGGGGTCGGTTGTACTGATCTACACTCTGTGCTCTTTTGCACAGATCCAGGTTCTAGTTAGTAATAGAGGATTCCAGGACGACCACCCGATTCGTTTGGAGACACGAGGTACATCTGCCCGCGTTCGCAGATTGCGAGAGTCTTCTCCCATTATTATTTACATTATTTTATTATATCCAGAACAGTTACACTATTTCTTTCAGCCATTATTTGTAGCATTCTTTAGTAGTTCGTGGATTGTGACACCAGACCCTGTGAACTTAGCGTTGATTATATAATTAGTTCGTGGTTCGTTTCATTTAGTTGGTTATTATTATTAATTTGTTTCGAGGTTGTTGGAAATTATGCTAATTACGTCCATTTTAAATTAATTTATTTATGCCTAAGCAATTAATTGAGAAAATTAGTCAATAGAATTCTAACATTGGCTTGCCTAGCAAGTGTGGTGTTAGGCGCCATCACGATCCCTAAGGTTGGGAATTTGGGTCGTGACACATTCCAAGCCAAAACCGATATAACACATGACGCTGCTATCTATTCCTTGGCGGTGGACTTTTCCACTTGGCACGAAGTCATAGGTCACAATGCCTGATACCTAAAATGTTAAGCTTCACGGCTCATATAAATCGACCCCGTTGCTTTCAACTATTCCCTGGTTATGCAACACTGGAGTAGCTATAAATCCTTCTATGATATGGGCTAGTCCAACATGTACCGACTAAGCTCAAACCTCCGCGTCTAGATCTATTTGAGACTGTACAATAGGTGCTGATGTTTGAGCTTTAGCCTGAGCTCTACTTCTATCTCTTTCCCTAATCGTAGCTGTCATTGGGGCTTCACCTCTTTTCCGGTTGTAGACGCTTTGCGTGTTGTCGAGATTTGTGAGAGGACAAGAATAGACAAGTTATCATCAATGGTAGAATAAATTCGCACGATAGAGTAGAATAGAAGTGAAATTGTTCCTAACTTCATAGCCTCTGAGAGATAAGTACAGACGTCTCTGTACCGATCCTTCAGACTCTACCAAGTTTGTTCGTGAATTGTGAGACCTAAGCAACCTAGTGCTCTGATACCACTTGTCACGACCCAAATTCCCCACCTTAGGGATCGTGATGGCGCCTAACACCACACTTTCTAGGCAAGCCAATGTTAGAATTCGAGTATCTAATTTCCTTTGATTATTTTATTAAGCATCAATAAATAAATTTAAATTAACCTTAATGTAAATAATTTCCACAGATAAAATACTAAACAATAAATTAAAAATGAATCACGAGCTAATTATATAAATAGATCTAGAATTACCCCAGAGTCTGGTGTCACAATTCACGAACTACTAAAGAATACTACAAATACTGGGCTGAAAAAATTAGTATAACTGTTCCGAATACAATAAAACAACGTATGTAAAATAAGATAAGACTATTGGGATCTGCGAACGCCGACAGATGTACCTCGTGTCTCCAAATGAATAGGAAGGCTGCTTGAACGAGCTTACTGCTGATCGGTATCTGGATCTGTGCAAAAGAGCATAGAGTGTAGTATCAGTACAACCGACCCCAGTACTGAGTAAGTGTCGAGCCTAACCTCGACGAAGTAGTGACGAGGCTACGGCGAGGCTTAACAAAATAAACTGTAACAATATTATATAAATCAAGAAAGAGATCTAAACAGATAAATAAATAAGTACTGCAATAACAATAAAATAACTCAGTCGCCTTTTCCAGACCTCAGCTATAACCAACTCTCAAGTAAATTTCCAAGTTTCCAAAACTTACTTTGAAATAATCATAGGTGCTAACTATAAGGAAAACTGTAGAGCAAATCAAGAGTTTCCAAATTATTTAAGGTTTAAAAATCAGTAAAAACATCATTATTCCCCATTTTCACAGTCATGTTGCGGCGTGCAACCCGATCATACATATTCACAATATCACAATCAATTATCCACACTTATCACACCAATTATCCACCTCTTATCACTCCAATTAGCCACCCTTATCACACCAATTTATTCACCCTTATCACACCAATTATCCACCATTATCACATCAATTATCCCCCCTTATCACACCAATTATCCACCCTTATCACATCAATTTATTCACCCTTATCACACCAATTATCCACCCTTATCACACCAATTATCCCCTCTTATCACACCAATTATCCACCCTTATCACACCAATTTTTGATTCAAAAGTTTCAAACAGAAAACAATATAGCCCGTAAACTTTAAACAACAACAATGTAAATAGTCAAAGAAACCGACATGAATATATATATATATATATATATATATATATATATAATTCCAACATAGTGTCAAACTGCTCAACATTTCTGTTCCCCAAGAGAACCAAACACACAACCAATATCCTTTCAAAATAACCAAGTAGTATTTAACAAAAAAGTAAAGAGGCCTAGTAGTCATGGAAACAATAACTAACTAAGAACAATTAAGATCGGGATCAATTAAATTGGGAAGGAGGAAATGATCATATTTAACAGGCCATTTGGGTGGTGCATAGATACTCGTCACCTCACCTATACACCACACTCATGCATTTCACATAGCAAACAAGTGGATATTTCTATTCCCTCAAGTCAAAGTTAGACCAAACACTTACCTTAATTTCGCAGGCCACTCCCTCCTAAATTATTACATTTCCTTTTGAATTCACCTCTAACTTGCGCGAATCTCATCATAATTAACTCAATATCATCAATCTATGCTAAAGAAACTAACTTTATTGAAAAATATGGCTTTTTCCTAAGTTTTCTAAAAAAATGAAAACCCGACCTTGGGCTCACTTGGTCTAAACTCGGGATTCGGACCAAATTACGTTTACCCCTTCATCTACGAATCCAAATATACTATTAGTTTTGAAATACGCCTTAATTCGAGGTAAAGATTCAAATTTTACAAAATTTTCTAATTCTATCCAAACCCTCAATTTTTACCATGAAAATACTTAGTTTTTGATTTAAAAGTGATGAAAAATAATGAGTAATTGAAAGATTAAAGTTTATAATTGATTACCTATGACTTGAGGATGATATTTGGTGAAGAAATTCGTTCCTAGGGCTGTGGGGTTCGAAAATTTGAAGAAGAAGAAGAAGTCTACCCGTTTTATATATATTTTTCTGCCAGCTATTCTATCTTGTTTATCGTGCCAAACGATTACGAAACTCGATTTTTATGCCTCCAATGGATGCCTTATGAAATTCTAGTCAAGTTAGGCTTTTGAATCATTCAATTTGACCTTATAATGAAGAAGATATGCATGTTTTAATATGTGCAAATAATGCAGATTTTTAATACGCCGTCAGTGGGAATTTCGTAATTAACCTGAAAAATCTGGCAACTTTAGTAAAATGACCATACAATCCCCATACGCTGTCCAAATTTGATGATTTTTTTTGCTACGGGTCCATAATTACGATACGGATCTAATACTTCATTCAAAACAGAAATTGGAGCTCATTTGTTCAATATGATATCATTTATGCTTGAAGAAATGACGTCGAAGCATAAGAAAGAACGAGCGCAACACAACCCAAACCTATTTGAAACTCACCCGAGCCCTCAGGGTTCTAAACCAAACATGCAAGCAAGTCTAAAATCATCATGCGGACTTGCTCGTGCGATCAAATCATGAAAATAACATGTAAAACTATGAATTAAACCTCAAAACTCATCATTTTCAACAAGAACTCTTAAAGTTCATAATTTTTTAACCGGGTGTCCGAATCACGTCAAACGAACTCTGTTTTTCACCAAAATTCACAGTTAACCTTTTAATATCATAACAAATATGTACGGGCTTCGGAACCAAAATATGTGCCCAATACCAATGATTTCAAACATTAATTCTTTTCTTTATTTCATAAGTATTTCGGCAAAACAATTTCTTTCAAAAATTAATTTCTAATGCTTGGGACCTCGGAATTCATTTTCGGTCATACGACCGAGTCTCGTATTTTACTGCCGACCTCCCGAGATCGTCGGAACACGGATCTGGGTCCGTTTACTCAAAATGTTGACCAAAGTCAACTTTTATCAAATTTAAATTCTAGAAATTACTATTTCTCATATTTTCACATAAAAGCTTTCCTGTTTCATGCCCGGACTGCGCACACAATTCGAGGTATTTTAAATCAATCTTTTTATGACTATTAAGTATGAAACAGAATCTAAATTTATAAAATGACCCCTTGGGTCATCATAACAAGTATTGATCTATTTTTTTCCTAATTGTTTCATTTTAGCTCTCTTGGTCCAGATTGTTGCGTTGCCTCTTCTACGGGAAAATTAGTTTGGATTACTACAAGGAAGAGCCACAACTTAATTGAGTTCATTGAAAGTAATAGACTATGTTTACTATTTGAAGCAAGTGCTGCTCTCACCAATGTTAGATGCAATATGGTGACTGGTTAAGTGTGGAACTATAACACCCAAGTAGAAGCTATATTGCAAGTTACTGGCGAGGAAAATGGGGTTACAATTGTTGATTGAGAAATTTTTCTATGATCAAAAACTTTTATGCAATGCTTTTAGAGATAACTATAAAATCAAGAGATGCTACGAAATTGGTATATCATGGGACCACTCGCACTAAGAAAAGGCTTGACTCGTTGATGTTTGTAGGTGGAGACTAAGAACATGCCACAACCGAAGGGCCAGATGATAAAGAAAGGTCAAATATGTCTCTAATTGGCAAGGCAACGACTACTCTATAGTGCCAATTAGATGAAATGATAGACTAAATTTTTTGTTTTTTATGATTTATACTTTGGCAGATACGAGTCACGTGGTTTCCAACAGCAAGATCGATATTGAAGGATCAAAAGGCTATTAGGTACTGTAGTTTCCTATGTATTTAAGAAGTTTTGATATTGGCTTATCACTTTACATCAAAATAGAACTTGTTGTCTCTATATTTCTAGACTTAATGATAAATTATGTTGCATTCGAGGAATACTATCACCTGCAAAATTGGATGCAGGAAAAAATAGTTATTCAATATCTTAAAGTAAAAATAGAAAGAATAGTTTCCAAGGTTAGTATTTTGATTACTTCTTTGACATATTTTAGGTACATTTGCTTTGCTCTAGATGACTGTTTGAAATAACAATAAATATGTATTGGCCAATAAATAATAGATGCAATATGATAAAGGAGCAGGGGCAAAAGGGGGACACTATAAAAAGTAATGAAATGCTTCGATCTTTTTCTTTTGTTGTTCCAAAGGATGCCCCCCTTTCAAATAGAGGTCCCTGCTGCTTGATAAAAAAAGTTTAAATAAATTCAGATATTACATCTTCCAGATGCTTTGAAATTCCACATTACTCTTATTAGTCTTATTCCAAATAAATTGGAACAACAAAAAGGGCTACTTTTCTGCCTGCCCCAATTTAACACTTTTTTACAGTAGGAATATCCATGATTGTCCTAGTCGAAATTATAAATATTTCCATTACTGTCAACAACAACCTACCACTATAGTCTTAGGATCCCGTTCCCTTAAATGAAACCTTCCATAGCGGCTTTTCATGCCTTATGACTTGCGGGGACGGGTGGTTCAGGATTCAGGAATAGTTTGAGTGCTTTAGGAACACTTGGTTCTTTAAGGTTGGCCTATTTGGCCAAGTTTGACTTCGGTCAACATTTTGAGCAAACGACCTCGGAATCCAGTTCTGACAGCTCCAGTAGCTTCGTATGATGATTTCGAACTTGGGCGTATGTTCGGAACGGGTTTTCGATGACCCAGGAGCATTTCAGCGCCCTAATTGGAAATCAGGATTTTCTTAAGTTTGAAATTTGAATTGGAACGTGATTTTATACTATCGAGGTCCGAACGGAATTCCGGGACCTGGAATAGCTCCGATATGTCATTTATGACTTGTCTGCAAAATTTGAAGTCATTCCGAGTTGTATAGGTCGGATCGGCGCGTCGTTATAGAATTCAAGAAAAGCTAAGTTCTTAAGTTATAAATCCAGGGGGTTTGGAGGGTGATTTTGAGTTTTAGTGTTGTTTTGAGTGTTCCGTGGGCTCGAGCAAGTCTGTATAATGATTTGGGACTTGTTGGTATATTTGGATGGGGGCTCGGGTGGGCCCAGGTGCCTCCCGGACCCCGCACAAGGCCAAAAACCAGCTAAAAACACTGCTGGTGCAGCTGTAGCTGGTGTGACCGCAGGTGCGGGACCGCTCCTGCGGTCCCAGCCTCGCAGGTGCGCAACTTACGCAGGTGGGGACCATTTTTCGCAGGAGCGGGACCGCAGGTACGGCCCCCCAACTCCTCAAGTGCGAACCCAGCTCCCTCGGCCATTTTCCGCATGTGCGACCATTTCCTCGCAGGTGCGGTCCCAGGGTCGCAGGTGCGGAAACCTCTATAGGCAGCCTGTATTTAAATGTCAAAACTCGGGTTTTCTTCATTTACACTCATTCCAACCTCCATTGAAGGGTTCTAAGAGCTTGAGAAAATCATTCCTCGACCCACTTCCAGTAGAGGTAAGTAATTGCACTCTATTTTACTAGTTTAATTCGTGAATTGTCAAGGGAATTAACTACTAAATCTTAGGAAAATCTAGGTTTTGAGTAGTAAATGGGAGTTTTGAGAATTTGGTGAATTATCCAGATTTTTGTTGTGAATTCAAGTAAAAGTTGCATAATTACGATCCTTAGGCTTCGGGTGAGTGATCCCTTCGAGAATTTTCGTAATCCGAGCGCGTGGGACCGGGGTTGAAATTCCAAAATCCTTCAAGAATGGTGAATTTGGGTTAATAGCTTAATCCTTCTTCCTTGATCATGAATTTATGTAATTCTTCTATATTTGGCTAGTTGCGAGCCGTCGAGGGTAGATTTCGGAGATTCGGGCACATCCTTGATCCGAGGGGTGATTTCGTCACGAGGTGAGTCTCATTTCCAACCTTGTAAGAGGAAAATGTCCCCATAGGTTCCTTGTTGCTATATGTATATGTTGTGGGGGCCACGTACGTACCAAGTGACGAGAGTCCGTACGTGGCGACTATATTGCTATGTCGGGTAGCTTTAAGACTCACAAGCATGCCTCTATGTTCCTTAATTGTAACTCTGTACGTGTTATGAGTTGTAATTACTGTTGAGGTGATATGAAAATGTGAAACCTTATGATTTAAATCCCAGTTGACTATCCGTGGTATTGGCACAATCCTATTGAATTCACTGTTCAGTTGGTACACACATGTACTTATATATATATATATATATATATATATATATATATATATATATATATATATATATATATATATATATATATATATA
>ML283144.1:27970-44452 GCA_005239495.1 Nicotiana undulata
TTCGAGGTAGCTGTCCAGCGTCCACAGCTTCTCCATTTCCCTTCCTTATTTAGTCTTAGCATTTGATTCAGAGACATATATTATAGTTTTAGCAGAGTTAGTTTATTTATTCTTAGATGCTCATGACTATTGACTCCAGTTCTTGGGAGGTTGTTTAGGTTAATATGGGAATGCTAATACTTAATTATATTAATTATGACGTGGTTGCATGCTTATTAATTAATTGTGAACTATTATAATTGAACAAAAGCGCAGTAAGGTGATGGTTGGCTAGCCTAGTTCCACGATAGGCGCCATCACGGCCTGTTAGGATTTGGGGTCGTGACAAGAATTAAGACAATAGGATACTAATAGCAGGAGAGACTCCAGGGCCCACGAACGCCAGTGGTATACCTTGAAGCTCGATGTGGACTAAAGGTGACTCCCTAAGAGCGGACCACGGGGTCCGGAAGCGAGATCTGCACAGCATCGAGAAGTGCAGTGTAGTATCAGTACAACCGACCCCATGTACTGAGTAACTGCCGAGCCTAACCTCGGTCGAAGTAGTGACGAGGCTAGACTTAGAAAATAACGTTCACCTGTCCTATTCTACAACACAAAATACAGATAACAAAGCAAGGAAGAATAACAGTCATATACGGGGAACGGGAGCAGATAAAGGGAAAACAATAAGATAGAGCAGTTAATTAACATCAAGTAAGAAAAGAAACAATTTACCGAAAACTGATAAGGTATGAATGACATGTCTAAATGATAACAATGGCACGGCATCACCCTTCGTACTTTTACTCTCTTCCTCACAATTGCAATGTATGTTGTAGTCAATGTAATCATGGCACGACATTAACCTTCGTGCTTTCAATAAATGTAAACATGGAACGACATCACCCTTCGTGCTTTTACTCTCTTCCTCACCAATGCAATGTATGTTGTAATCAATGTAATCATGGCACGGCATTAACCTTCGTTCTTTCAATAAATGTAAACATTGCACGGCATCAGCCTTCGTTCTTTTACTCTCTTTCTCACTATGCATGACATGATGTAATCAATGTAAAAACATGGCACGGCATCACCCTTCGTGCTTTACACTCTTCCTCCCCAATGCAAGACAATGTGTATGGTAAGGAATACAACATAGTGGAAATATATAGTTCAAACCACCCGGCAAGGGGAAAATATCAGTCAATATCTCAATAAATGCCCGACAAGGGTCTCAGCTATAACCAGATAACTCAATATATATATTGTATACTTGGATCCTCAATTGAACCAACATTTCATAATCTCTACAACCAGTACATTAACCACAATCAGCTTCTTAAGTAGAGGCAATTACATAGTATGATGAACATTGAAGAAACAACTGATTTTTTATAAAAAATAGACTCACGAGCATGCTTGACTCACAATGTATAGGTACTCGTCACCTCACCTATACATTGAACACGATAAACACATAACACATAACATACAATACCTAATCCCTCACCAAAGTTAGGCAAGACACTTACCTCGGTCCAAAGTATAGCAATCAACCCTCTAAGACCGTCTTTCCTTTATAATCCGACTCCGAAACAACGATATCTAGGCATGATTAATTCAATAATATCAATAAAGACTCAATAACACAATCCCATAGCCTAGATATTCAATATCTAGCATTCTTCCAAAAATACCAAAATTCGACCCTGGGCCCGCTTGGTCCAAACACGAGGCTCGGACAAAACCCAATCACCCATAACCCCACGAGTTCAAATATATGATTTGTTTCAAGATCCGACCCCAAATTGAGGTTGAATCGCCCAAAATCCCATAAGCCCTAACTCTACCCAAAACCCTTAATTTCTACTTGATTTTTATGATTTTAGGCCAAGATTTCTAGTGATTATGGAAGTAAAATGGGAGAAATCGATGTTAGGGAGCTTACCCAAGAGGCTATGGAGGAAGAATTGGCTTGGAGGTCTTCAATGGAGGTTGGAGTAGAAGGAGGAGGCTGAAAATAATGAAATCCCGTGTAGAGTATTCTGTTTTTTTGGACTTTCTGAATAACTGGGCAAAAATGTACATCGCGATCGCGGGAATAGGATTGCGATCGCGGAGAGTCTGGTTCATACGCACTGCAATCGCGGCTGAAAGAATGCGATCGCGAAGAAGGACCTAGAATTCCCCTACACTGCGATCGCGAAGACATGATTGCGATCGCGTAGCCCAAAGACCCCACCATCTGCGATCGCGAACAAGACCTTGCGATCGCGAAGGGTACCTAGCCAGCCCCCCACCCAGATCTCCTATACCTCTATGCGATCGCAGAGGGACCTACGCGATCGCATAGAGCAACACCTGAAACACCAATAACAACCTCAAAACCAGATTTTTCCTAAGTCTTTTCACCCCAACGCCTACCCGAAACTCACCCGAGCCCTCGGGTCTCAAAACCAAAAACACACACAACTCCCAAAACATCCTACGGACTTATTCAAGCTTTTAAATCAACAAAATATCATCAAAAACAAGGAATTAAACCTTAAAACTCATAGAATTTTCTTAAAACTTCATAAAGCTTAATTTTTCTAATTTTAATCCGAATCACGCCATTCCAAGCCTGTTTTACACCAAACTTCACAGATAAGTCACATAACATATAATAAACCTGTTCCGGGCTCCGGAACCATAATACGGGCCCGGTAACACGGTTTTCACATCAAAGTTCATTTTCAAAAACCTTTATTATTTTTAGAAAACAATTTTCTGTAAAAATTCATTTCTCGGGCTTGGGACCTCAAAATTCGATTCCGGGCATACGCCCAAGTCCCATATTTTCCTATGGACCCTTCGGGACCGTCACATCACGGGTCCAGGTCTGTTTACCAAAAATGTTGACCAAAGTCAACTTTATTCATTTAATTATCATAAAATTCCATTTTTCATCAAATTTCAACATAAAGGCTTCCCGGCTATACGCCCGGGCTGCGCACACATATCAAGGTGAGATTAACGGAGGCTTTTGGAGCCTCGGAACACAAATTTGGCTGAATTTACTTAGGATGACCTTTTGGGTCATCACAATATCCACCTCTAAAACAAATGTTCGTCCTCGAACAGACATAGAAAAGTACTCGGACTCCCAAGTAGCTGCCTCGCAGGCTGACCCCTCCACTGAACACGGACGGAAGGATAACTCTTCGACCTCAACTGGAAAACCTGCCTCTCTAATATAGCTACCGGCTCTTGCTCATAAGTCAGATCCTTGTCCAACTGGACACCGCTGAAGTCAAGAACATGAGATGGATCTGCAATATACCTCCGGAGCATGGATACATGAAACACTAGATGCACTGCTAATAAATGCGGTGGCAAGGCAAGTCTGTAGGCCACCTCTCCTACCTTATCCAAAATCTCAAATGGACCAATATACCTAGGGCTCAACTTGCCCTTCTTTCCAAATCTCATCATGCCCTTCATAGGCGACGCTCGAAGGAACACCTGGTCTCCTACCATGAAAGCCAAATCTCGAACTCTACAATATGCATAACTCTTTTTCCTGGACTGAGTTGTACGAAGCCTATCCTGAATAATTTTCACCTTGTCCAAGGCATCCTGTACTAACTCAGAACCCAATAACCTAGCCTCTCCGGGCTCAAACCATCCGACTGGAGACCGACATCGCCTACCATACAACGCCTCATACGGAGCCATCTGAATGCTCGACTGGTTACTGTTGTTGTAGGAAAACTCTACTAAAGGCAAGAACTGATCCCATGAACCACCAAAGTCAATAACACAAGCTCGCAACATATCCTCCAAAATCTGAATAGTACGCTCGGACTGTCCGTCCGTCTGAGGATGAAATGTTGTGCTCAACTCAACCTGTGTGCCCAACTCTCGCTGAAATACTCTCCATAAATGGGAGGTGAAATAAGTACCTCAGTCTGACATGATAGATAAGGGAACACCGTGTAATCTGACAATCTCTCTCATGTAGATCTTTGCCAACTTCTCCGTTGAATATGCAACTGACACAGGAATGAAATGTGCTGACTTGGTCATCCTATCCACAACAACCCATACTGCATCAACCATCCTCGGAGTCCGTGGAAGCCCAACTACAAAATCCATCGTGATACGCTCCGACTTCCATTCGGGAAGCTGAATCTGCTGCATCAAACTACCGGGTATCTGGTGCTCACACTTAACCAGCTGACAATTCAAGCACCGAGCTACATAAGCCACAATATCCTTCTTCATTCTACAACACCAATAATGCTGCCGCAAGTCCTGGTACATCTTCGCAGCGCCCGGATGAATGGAATACCGGGAACTATGGGCCTCTGCAATATCAACTCAAGAATGCCGTCCACATCAGGAACACATATACGACCCTGCAATCTCAAAACTCCCTCAGCATCAAATGTGACCTGCTTGGCACGTCCGTGCCGAATCGCATCTCTAAGAGCACACAAATGACGATTATCATACTTCCTATCACGTATACGATCATACAATAAAGAATGAGCGACGGTATGGGCCAAAACACTGCCACCCTCAGAAACCTCCAATCTAACAAATCGATTGGCTAACGCCTGAACATCCAAAGCCAAAGGTCGCTCTCCAACTGATAAATAGGCCAAGCTACCCATACTGACTGACTTCCAGATCAAAGCATCGGCCACCACATTGGCCTTTCCCGGGTGATAGAGAATAGTAATATCATAATCCTTCAGCAACTCTAACCACCTCCTCTGCCTCATATTTAACTCCTTTTTCTTAAACAAGTATTGCAAACGCTTGTGATCAGTGAATACCTCACACGATACACCATACAAATAGTGCCTCCAAATCTTCAAGGCATGAACAATAGCTACAAGCTCCAAATCATGGACTGGATAGTTCTTCTCATGAATCTTCAACTGACGTGAAGCATAGGCTATAACCTTCCCATCCTGCATCAATATTTCACCAAGCCCGACCCGCGAAGAATCACAGTACACGATATACAAACCTGAACCTGTGGGCAATACCAACACTGGTGCTGTGGTCAATGCTGTCTTGAGCTTCTGAAAGCTCGCTTCACACTCCTCAGACCATCTGAAATGAACATTCTTCTGCGTCAACTTGGTCATAGGGGTTGCTATAGATGAAAACCCCTCCACGAACCGGCGATAATAGCCTGCGAGGCACAAGAAGCTTCGAATCTCTGTGGCTGAAGTGGGCCTAGGCCAATCTCTAACTGCTGAAACTTTCTTCGGATCCACTTGAATGACCTCTGTCGATACAACGTGGCCCAAGAATGCCACAGAACTCAACCAGAACTCACACTTAGAAAACTTGGCATACAACTGCCGATCTCTCAGAGTCTGGAGGACGACTCTAAGGTGGTGCTCATGCTTCTCTCAGCTGCAAGAGTATATCAAAATATCATCAATGAAAACAATAATGAACGAGTCCAAATAAGGACTGAATACCCGATTCATCAACTCCATAAAAGCAGCGGGGGCATTAATCAATCCAAACGACATGACCAAAAACTCATAATGCCCATAACGAGTGCTTAAAAGCCGTCTTGGGAACATCAGACGCCCTGATCCTCAGCTGATGATAACCAGATCTCAAGTCTATCTTAGAGAATACCATAGCACCCTGAAGTTGATCAAATAAGTGATCAATCCTCGGTAAATGATACTTGTTCTTAATAGTAACCTTATTCAAATGTCGGTAGTCAATACACATCCTCATTGAGCCATATTTCTTCTTCACGAACAATACTGGAGCACCCCAAGGAGAAACACTAGGCCTAATGAAGCCTTTATCCAACAAATCCTGTAATTGTTCCTTTAATTCCTTCAACTCTGGCGGAGCCTTACGATACGGGGGAATAGAAATGGGCTGAGTGCCCTCAACTAACTCAATACAAAAATCAATAACCCTGTCGGGTGGCATACCCGGCAAGTCAGCAGGGAATACCTCTGGAAACTCACGAACCATGGGCACTGACTCTATAGAAGGAACCTCAGCAATAGAATCACGAACATAGGCCAAATAGGCCAAACAACCCTTCTCAACCATGCGCCGCGCCTTCATATAAGAAATAACCCTACCCGAAGAATGACTAGGAGTCCCTCTCCATCTAACTGAGGTACTCCTGGCAAGGCTAAGGTCACTGTCTTGGCATGACAATCCAAGATAGCATGATAGGGGGATAACCAGTCCATCCCAAAAATAACATCAAAGTCAACCATATCAAGAAGCAAAAGATCAACCTGAGTCTCCAGAACACCAATAACTACTACGCAAGCACGGTAGACTCGATCTACCAATATAGAATCACCCACCGGTGTAGACACATGTACAGCAGTACTCAAGGAATCACGGGGCATACTCAAATAAGGGGTAAAATATGAAGACACATAGGAGAATGTAGAACCCGGATCAAATAATACCGAAGCCTCTCGGCTGCAAACTGAAACCGTACATGTAATAATTGCATCAGAAGCCTCAGCATCAGGATGAGCAGGAAAAACATAACATCGGGGCTGAGCCCGTCCAATCTGAACATCCCTAGGTCTACCTGCTGCAACCTGGCCTCTACCCTTCGCAGCCTGTGCTCCACCTCTATGAACTTGACCACCACCTCTGGCACCACGGCCACCACCTCTAGCTGGCTGAGGAGGCAAGGGCGCACCTGCTGCGGGAACCAAGGCACGAGAACCCTGATATTGGGATCCACTTAAAGCTCGAGGGCAAAATCTGGCAAGGTGCCCCGACATACCACAAGTATAACAAGATCTCGGCTGATGCGGCTGTGGACTCGGAACTGGCCCTGACGACCCTGATAACCTCCCTGAAAACTCTGGAGTGGTTGTGCACTGATAGATGTTGGCGGTGCACTAACATGAGCTGGCGGTGCACGGGGAGATACCTGGAGTGCTGACTGAAAAGGTCGGGGTGGATGACCCCTATTGAAAGAATCCCTGCCTCCAGATGAGGCTCCACTGAATCTACCAAAATGACGGGGCCTCTTGTCATCCCCCTGACCACTTCCCTGTGACAAAATCATCTCAATCCTCCTGGCCACATCGGCCGCATCCTGGAATGAAATATCAGTACTCGACTCCCTGGCCATCTGGAGTCGTATAGGCTGGGCCAATCCCTCAATGAACCTCCGAACTCTCTCCCGATCAGTGGGGAGTATCATCAATGCATGCCTGGCTAGAGCGATGAACCTGGTCTCGTACTGAGTAACAGACATAGATCCCTGCTGGAGGCGCTCAAACTGCCTCCTAAGATCCTCTCGCTGAGTAATGGGAAGGAACTTCCCCAAAAATACCTCTGTGAACTGAGCCCAAGTCAAAGATGCAGACCCAACTGGTCTTGCTAGGCAGTAGTCCCTCCACCAAGTCTTGGCTGCGCCAGATAGACAAAAAGTAGCGAAATCAACTCCATTAGACTCCACTATGCCCATGTTCCGAAAAACCTCATGACAACTGTCCAAGTAATCCTGTGGATCCTCTGACGGTGCACCAGTAAAAGTAGTAGTGAATAAATTGGTGAACCTATCCAGTCTCCACAAAGCATCCGCGGATATAACTGCTCCCTCAGCTGTCGGTGCCACAATACCCGGCTGAGCTACTCCAGCTGTCTGAGGTGCTGGAGTCTGAAACTGAGTGGCAACCTGCTCTGGGGTATGAATAATAGGAGTCTGGGTCCCTCCCCCATCTTGAGATCCAACTGGTGCAGTAGGAAGAAGACCGGCCTGAGCCACATTCTCCATAAGTCCTACCAAACGGACAAGAGCGTCCTGAAGCACTGGGGTAGCTATGAACCCCTCTGGGACCTGTGCTGGTCCAACTGGGACTGCCGGAACTGGGACCTCCTCGTCAGACTCGACCTGAGGGTCCTCCACTGGGGCTGCTGCTCTAGGCTGAGCCCTGCCCCGGCCTCGACCTCTAGCAGGGCCTCGTCCTCGAACTCGACCCCTCGTAGGAGTTGTAGCAGGAGTGTCGGGCTGCTGAGCGGAACCAAGGGAAGCACGCATCCTCGCCATCTGCGAGAGAGTTGAATGGAAACTCAATCAGTACCCAGAATGTATATCGCACGACAGAGAATGAAGAAATGTGGAGTTATCCTAACTTTGTAGCCTCTGGGGGATAAGTACAGATGTCTCCGTACCAATCCCTCAGACTCTACCAAGGCTGTCCGTGAGTTGTGAGACCTAAGCAACCTAGAGTTCTGATACCAACTTGTCACGACCCAAAATCCCACCTTTCAGGCCGTGACTGCGTCTAACGTTGAACCCGCTAGACAAGCCAACATACACAACACCTTGACATTTTTAAAACAACTTAATAGTAATAAAGCAATTTTCTTTCAAACTTTTACTAAAATAATCATAACCACTTCAAAAGTTTTACAGCAGAAATGTAATAATACTCCGATAAATACATAATGAAATGGTAAAGATAACAACATCGCAAAATCCCAAAACCGGGGTGTCACAACCTCACGGACTGTCTATAAGAATACTAAATATATATGTGTATGTGTCACGACCCAAAATCTACCCGGTCGTGATGGCGCCTATCGTGAAACTAGGCAAGCCTAAATTCAATATTTTCTTAAAATTTCGTAAAAACATCCTTTAAATTTTTTAACAGCGGAATGATTAAACATAAATAAAATCCCATTTAAAACACAAGTTACCCAATATGCGATATAATTGTCCCAAAATCGGGGCGTCATGATAACAAGGGATTTTAGCCTATTATTTGCTCTCTTTTGCTTAAGTTGTGGGTCAAAATTGCGTTAATGTATTCCCGAAAACTGACTTAAGGTGCTTACTCGCAGGTTTTGGTTAAAATGAGAACAGAAGCCTAAATAAAGTCAAAAAAGAGTTAAACTTGCACAAGCCCAAAGGATGGAACTGAGCGCGGACAGCGGTGAAATTACACGGCCGCGTAAGTACCTCCGCTGAGGTGGCCACAAATACGTGGTTCGCAAGATTAAGGTTCAGAGAAGCCAGTGGTATACCTTGAAGCTCGATGTGGACTAAAGGTGAATCCCTCAGAGCGGTCCACGGGGTCCGAAAGCGAGATCCGCACAACATAGAGAAGTGCAGTGTAGTATCAGTACAACCGACCCCATGTACTGAGTAAGTGCCGAGCCTAACCTCGGCCGAAGTAGTGATGAGGCTAGACTTAGCAAATAACGTTCACCTGTCCTATTCTACAACACAAAATACAGATAACAAAGCAAGGAAGAATAACAGTCATATACGGGGAACGAGAGTACATAAAGGGAAAACAATAAGATAGAGCAGTTAATTAATATCAAGTAAGAAAAGAAACAATTTACCGAAAACTGATAAGGTATGAATGACATGTCTAAATGATAACAATGGCACGACATCACCCTTCGTGATTTTACTCTCTTCCTCACCAATGCAATGTATTTTGTAATCAATGTAATCATGGCACGTCATTAACCTTCATGCTTTCAATAAATGTAAACATGGCACGACATCACCCTTCGTGCTTTTACTCTCTTCCTCACTATGCATGACATGATGTAATCAATGTAAAAATATGGCACGGTATCACCCTTCGTGCTTTACACTCTTCCTCACCAATGCAAGACAATGTGTATGGTAAGGAATACAACATAGTGGAAATATACAGTTCAAACCACCCGGCAAGGGGAAAATATCAGTCAATATCTCAATAAATGCCCGACAAGGGTCTCGGCTATAACAAAATAACTCAATATATATATTGTATACTTGGATCTTCAATTGAACCAACATTTAATAATCTCTACAACCAGTACATTAACCACAATCAGCTTCTTAAGTAGAGGCATTTACATAGTATGATGAACATTGAAGAAATAACTGAATTTTTATCAAAAATAGACTCACGGGCATGCTTGACTCACAATGTATAGGTACTCGTCACCTCACCTATACATTGAACATGATAAACACATAACACATAACATACAATACCTAATCCCTCACCAAAGTTAGGCAAGACACTTACCTCGGTCCAAAGTATAGCAATCAACCCTCTAAGACCGTCTTTCCTTTATAATCCGACTCCGAAACAACGATATCTAGGCATAATTAATTCAATAATATCAATAAAGACTCAATAACACAATCCCATAGCCTAGATATTCAATTTCTAGCATTCTTCCAAAAATACCAAAATTCGACCCTGGGCCCGCTTAGTCCAAACACGAGGCTTGGACCAAAACCCGATCACCCATAACCCTACGAGTTCAAATATATGATTTGTTTCAAGATCCGACCCCAAAGTGAGGTTGAATCACCCAAAATCCCATAAGCCCTAACTCTACCCAAAACCCTTAATTTCTACTTGATTTTTATGATTTTAGGCCTAGATTTCTAGTGATTATGGAAGTAAATGGGAGAAATCGATGTTAGGAAGCTTACCCAAGAGGCTATGGAGGAAGAATTGGCTTGGAGGTCTTCAATGGAGGTTGGAGAAGAAGGAGGAGGCTGAAAATAATGAAATCCCGTGTAGAGTATTCTATTTTTTTGGACTTTCTAAATAACTGGGAAAAAATGTACATCGCGATCGCGGGAATAGGATTGCGATCGCAGAGAGTCTGGTTCACACGCATTGCGATCGCGGCTGAAAGAATGCGATCGCGAAGAAAGACCTGGAATTCCCCTACACTGCGATCGCGAAGACATGATTGCGATCGCGTAGCCCAAAGACCCCACCCTCTGCGATCGCGAACAAGACCTTGCGATCGCGAAGGGTACCTAGCCAGCCCCCACCAAGAACTGACCCGAGCCCTCGGGTCTCAAAACCAAAAACACACACAACTCCCAAAACATCCTACGGACTTATTCAACCTTTAAATCACCAAAATATCATCAAACAAGGAATTAAACCTTAAAACTCATAGAATTTTCTTAAAACTTCATAAAGCTTAATTTTTCCAATTTTAATCCGAATCACGTCATTCCAAGTCCGTTTTACACCAAACTTCACAGATAAGTCACATAACATATAATAAACCTGTTTCGGGCTCCGAAACCATAATACGGGCCCTGTAACACAGTTTTCACATCAAAGTTCATTTTCAAAAACCTTTATTATTTTTAGAAAATAATTTTCTTTAAAAATTCATTTCTCGGGCTTGGGACCTCGGAATTCAATTCCGGGTATTCGGAATTCATTTCTCGGGTCCGTTTACCAAAAATATTGACCAAAGTCAACTTTATTCATTTAATTATCATGAAATTCCATTTTTCATCAAATTTCTACATAAAGGCTTCCCGGCTACACGCCCGGGGCTGCGCACGCATATCGAGGTGAGATTAACGGAGGCTTTTGGAGCCTCAGAACACAAATTTAGCTGAATTTACTTAGGATGACCTTTTGGGTCATCACACCAAGAGTGCATGCTTACAATAATCATGTCAAGAACAACTATGCACTGCCGGGGATCGACCGTCCCGTACTAAGAGTGCATGCTTACACTATCAAATCATATCATAGCATAACTTCAACCATGCACTGCCAGGGATTGATCGGCACGTACCAAGAGTGCATTCTTAATTAGTTCCTGTGCACTGGCGGGGATCGACCAACCCGTACCAAGAGTGCAGTATAAATCCGACGTGGCATACGGCCCGCTCCCATAAGAGTGAAGGAAATTACATATTGCTCGTGGGATGTAAATTACGAAGCGACAACATGCACACACAGAATGCAAAGTTCATTTCACCACAATCCTTTACCATTATTTATGTAAATGAAAGCTCGGGGAAACAATAATATCTTACATGAGTACAAAACTTATAAGTCATTTCTTTTCCTTTCATAATACTTTCCATAAATAATTTCTTTCATATTACTTCCCGTAAGTCAATCCATTTCATAATATTTTTCCGTGAAAACAGTTTTCCTTCCATATTATTTTAAAATCCATAAATCTCAGAGAAACAAAACCACACAACATGATATTATAACATACATATAATTCATTACAAGAAGTATACAGGGCATGATGTGGGGCCTAACTACCCGGACATAACAATAGTAGCCGCTACGTACGGACTCTCATCACTTGGTACGTACGTAGCCCCAGCAAACAATTACATACAACATATAGAACAACTAAGGGGACAATTCCCTCTTACAAGGTTAGAAAGGAGACTCACCTCGCTCCGAAGATTCATCACCGGCTTCCAAGCCTCCTACAACGACTAAAATGGATGCGCAACGCTCCCAAACTATCCAGATAACGATAATTCAATGAAAATATACTCAATAGATCATAACCAATTCAAATTACAAAGTTTCTCAGCCCGGCTCAATGAAATGACCAAAATGCCCGAACCTCGAAAATTCTTGAAGAAAATCCCTACCCGAAGCTTTACTAATTCAATTACACATTTTACTCAATTATTCATGCTCAATTCGTGGCTAAAATCCAAATTTCCAAATTTCTAGGTTTTCTTCAAAATACTAATTTTTCCACAAATTTTCCCTAATTTTCATGTTCTAATCCATGATATAATCTTGTATTTAACTTGGAAATAAGTAGAATGATCTTACCTCTGAAGCTTGGTTGAAATCTTCCTTGAAATGCTCTCAAAATCCGTCCATGGGCATATGTAAAATGAGGGAGAAATGCCAAAATCCCGTTTTAAATCAACACTGCCCAGAACCGACCCTATGCGATCGCACCACAGGCTTTCGCGATCGCACAGGCCTTCCATGTTGCTTACAAAATTCCTCATGTGCATTCGCATAAGTCCTCATGCGTTCACACAAGCCTAAGCCCCAGAAGCCTCCAAGCGCACCATGTGCGATCGCACAGGCCAATTCTGCAGCCTAAATTTTCCTTCTGTGTGATTGCATACCTTCAGGTGCGATCGCACAAGCCAAAATTCCAGCCCTCTAATTTCTTTTCCGCGATCGCATTTCAAAGGCCGCGATCGCACAGTACACCAGATACACCAGAAAACAGCAGCAGCAAAATATAAGAAAAATGGCCCGAAACCACCCCGAAACACACCCGAGGCCCTCGGGACCCCGTCCAAACACACGAATCAGTCCCATAATACCCCACAAACCTTCTCGAGGCTTCAAATCACATCAAACAACGCCGAAATCACGAATCGCACTAAAATCCAACTTTATGAACTTTGAAATTTCTAACTTTCACATCCGATGCCGAAACCTATCAAATCACGTCCGATTGATCTCAAATTTTGCACACAAGTCATATTCGACATTACGGAGCTGATCCAACTTCTGGAATTGCATTCCGACCCCGGTATCAAAATTTCCATTTCCGGTCGAATTCTTCAAAAACCTTCAGTTTTCTATCTTTAGCCAAATGACCTTAAATTGACTTCCGGATATCTGAATTCACTTCCAATCGCGCTACCAACTCCATAATCACCATACGAAGCTATTCCCAGACTCAGAATCCCAAACGGACATCAATATCATTGAAATGTACTTCAAGCCAAACTTAGGAAATTCTTCAAAAATGCTGACTTCCACAATATACACTAAAACACTCTCGGGTTATCTAAAACCCGTTCCAGACATACGACCAAGTCCGAAATCATCATACGAACCTGGTGGAACTCTCGGATCCTGATTCCGATGTCGTTTACTCAAAATCCCAGCCTTACTCGATTTCTTCAACTTAAGACTTCTGAAATGAGAATTTTCCTTTAAATTCAACTCCGATCTTCCTGAATTTTAATTCCGACCATATGCGCAAGTCAATATACCTGAAATGAAGCTGTCCGTGACTCTCAACTGTTGAACGACGCGCTGGATCTCAAAACGACAGCTCGGGTCGTCACATCATTTGACACGTGGCACCAAATTGAGCCTCTAGGAAAATGGCATATTGGGCCTAATGAAGTGGGCTCAACACTTGTAGCCCAATTAAATGGGCTAGTCCAATGGATTAAGACTTATTTATTTAACCCATATATATTGGACTTATATAATTAATTCAATTATATTAGCCCATAATATTTATTTGGACCAATAAAATCCAAATTACTTTATGAATTTAATTTTAATAAAATTTATATGCCTACAGAATAATTTTGTTAGAAATAGATATTAAATTCAAATGAGCTAATAAAAATCCAAATGACAATGTAATAATATTAGGTATGAACAATATAATATCAAAAATAAAGATTAAATAAAAAATCAAATTTGTATCATAGAAAAAAGGGTAAAACTTATTCAAATTTGAGACGAGAAAGTTTTTTAATATTATGATAAGAAATGTCATAATATGGATTAGTCCACGTAACTCAAGTCTAATAGATAAAATCAAAAACTAAAATATTTAATAATAGAAATAAATTAGAGATAATGTGAGGATATTTATAAATCATAAGTTTGGAAAATAAAATAAATTAAATATACAATACTTAAAAATATTATTAAAATTTAAATAATTCAAAATTTTTGAGCAATATTTTAAAACAAAATAAATATTTATTTTATGATTAAAAAATTATATAATTATCTAAATTATATTAAAGAATAGTAGTTTATAATGATATTAAATAAAGTTACAATTTAATACAAAGCCACATAAAACGTGATAAGACTATATATTAGATTAAAAAATTAACAAAATTATGTTAAATTGTTATAATTTTACTATTAGAAATAAAGGAGAAGAATTTGAAATTAGAAAGTTCTTAAAACTATGATGAGAATGCTCAAACTATGGATAATATCATGAAATTGAAGTCTTATTTATGAAAAGAAATACAAAATAAATTCTAATATAGATAATTTTACTAATAAAAATTATAATTAGAATTTGTATCTTAAAACTAAAAAAGAAAGAAATTTTATGTAAAGAAATTTTAACGACAATGAAAATATTACTACAATATTTAGATCTAATGTCTTCAAACAATGAAGAAAATATTCTTCATTGATTAATATTTGAATGGAGTGCAGTTAGTTTATTTGAAAGTATAGCATAATTTTTTGAAAAGCGGTCCAATTAGGAAATATAATGACAAGAATTGTTTGAATTTGAGATGAAATTTTTTTATTTTTGAAAATATTACGTAAAGAAACAAAACGACTGTAAAAATATTACTACATACATATAATATGTTTAAACAGTTAAGAAAATATTTTCTATGATTAAAATAAAGCTTTAATAGTACAAAATAAATTTCAAATATAGGTAATTTTATGGATAAAAATTAAAAATTAAATATGTATCTTAAAGCTAAAAAAAAAGAAAATATAATGCCAAAATAATTATAAGAGAACTCAATACATTTGGAACATAATTATCAAATTACTTATTGTATTAATATTTTAGACTATTTCAAATTTGCAATTCAAAATAATATGATATTCTTTTGGTTATAGGTAAAACTAATAAAAAAACTAATTAAAATTTATAGCAAGAATATATAAAAGTAGAGGTAGTGTGAGGATAATTATATTTTAAATTAATTAAAAAATAAATTAGTTAAAAAATTTAATTATATTATTAAATATTACAATAAATTTAAATGATTACAAAATTTTGAATAAAAGGATACTAGCATAAAAATATACTAAATTCTTTTTTAAGAATAAAATATTTATATTTATTAAAGACTATTAAAAGGATACTAAGCAAGACATTAATTCTATTATTAAGCTAATAAAAATTATATGATCGTACAATAATATTAAATAAGAAATAATACAATTTTATTAAAAAGAAAAGAAAAAAGAATTTGCATAAAAATGATGTGATGAATAAGAAATATTTGACTTTCAGATAAAAACAAAGTGATAGTAAGAATTTCGCTAAAATAGTATGATTTAATTCTAATGTGTTCAAACACGACAGATCACAATATGATATGTTTAGTATTCCTTAATATTGATAACGAAATGAAATTGAAGTACCAAAATCAAGGGGTTAAGTTGCTACAAATTTTTAAAAAAATAAATTGTGCACTATAAAATTTGAACAATAATTTCATATCTTGCTTTATAATTAGAATCTAATGTTGTATAATTTTTATCTGAAAATTTTATATTTTTAGATTATTTGCACATAATTCAAACAACCTATATCACAATTTAACATAATTTATGTCTCCACATCACCCGGTGCTAATACTAAGAGCCCGTTTGGATTGGCTTAAAAAAAGTGGCTTTTAAGCACAAGTGCTTAAAAGCAGCTTTTAAGTGCCAGCTTATTTTATAAATAAGCAGTTACATGTTTGGATAAAAGTGTTGAAGCTTAAAAAAAGTTGTTGAAGTGTTTGGCAAACAAGTGCTGGTAAGCACTTTTTCCTATTAAAAAGACAAAAATATCTCTAAAGTTGTTAACATTATAAAGGATCTGATTACAAGAGTAGCAATTATATATAAGTATAATATATTAAAAAGGAAAGATGAAAAAAAAAACTAAAATATATTTTTAAAAAAATTTCTG